>LSSL01001061.1:2044-15483 GCA_001953115.1 Smittium mucronatum
CGTAAAAAAAAAAAAAAAAAAAAAAAAAATTAAGTTTATTTATTGTAGAAAATATTATTGATATGAAAATTTTGGCGTTATATTGGTATAATTATAGGATATTTGAAATTATGTTTAATTTCTTTCAATTTTTGTGAATTTTAAAATATAAATATTATAAATTTTGAATATCTTGAAAAGCACCCTAATTATTACCCTTTTTACACAAAATCAGTGTTTCAATTATTATATTAACATTTCTGAAATAACTGATGTACAAGGAGGAGTGGGAATGCATTTAAATAGAAAAAGATTAAATTTATAGATAATTTCAGATAATAAAATTAAATCATATCATATCATATCAATCATATTTTTCTTTAATTTCTTAAAAAACATAAAATAAAATACAATTAAACTAGAAAATTTATATATTTCATCTTCATTTCAACAGTTTTATTTTCTATTTATACAAAATAATTCGAATTATATAGAATTTTTTTTTCTTTATTTTATAGTAGAAAAAATTATAGTCTACGATAATGATAATGTTTTATATCACAAATGAGAGATATATGCCTAATTTTTTACTTATAGATAAAAAAAGTTAATATTCATATATTTTAATCTATAATAATTCATACTTTCACATAAGTATTTTTCTTTTGAATTATTATTTCGAATTCAAAATAAAAGTATTAATATCATAATGATTGCGATTTTTAATGCCTAGTAACTGAATAAAGACTGAATTTTAAGGAAGCTTAATGGAAATTTGCAAACTAAACCAGAATTAAAATGTTTTATCAATGTGCCTGATTCGTTCTTTATTTAAAAAATTAAAAAATTAAAAAATTATAGTTAAATTAATTTCCTTTTAATATATTGGCAGCTTTAATGAATATCCCCTTTATTCACTAATAAAGATCTTTATAAACTTTTGGACTATATTTATTTACGAAAATATAATTATTTATGTGATTTTATTATAAAAAAGGCTAACTTTATTCGTAAAAAATATTTTTCAAATCCTTATGAAATAAAGTTATAGGATATATTTTTTTATATAAAATAAAGAAATTACATAAAACTCATGAAATTAAAAATATTAAATTAATTTTTTGGCTTTTTAATTTTGATTCTCAACAAAAAAAATATTTTTTGTAAATTACATAATATATTTTTATTGGCTAATAAATAGTTTTAAAATGGGTGTTTTTTTTGGATATTATTTCTAGTTTCCATTTTTTTTCAAAGAGATTTTAATTGATTTTTATCATACATAGTTATTTTAATTTAAACTTACATAATTCGATTTCAAGATCAAATATTTATTTTATTTATATACATGGTGAAATTTATATTTTGAATTTTTTTAGATTCAAAGCATAAAAATATAATATAATATAATTCAAAATTATTTCAATTTTTCCCAAAAAATTCAAGATTAAGGACACCTATTTATTGATGAATAAATAAACGAAAAATTGAAAAATATCTGTCCAAGATTCAGATTTTTTATTTGCTCACCCAAGCATCAATTAAATGCAAAAAATATTTTCGTGCATATTTTTTTATAATTTTTTCCAAAAAATAGAACCAGAGAGTATTTATCTTTGTGACATATGAGAACGAAATCAAAAATGTTTAAATTTTTATTAATTATTGAACAAAAAATTTTTTTTATGGGTCAGTAATTTCATATATCTTCATGCTACCATTTAAAAAAAGCTACAAAAACGAATAGTAATCAGATATATCGCTACTTTATATTTTCGGAAGTGTTTTTATTATACCAGTTAGACTGTTACAAGTCTTCGCTCCTAAAAATTTGTTGTGCGGCTAAAGGGGAGGCAGCACTGGGCGCACTATTACTAGTAGCCTTTTCAACATCACCTTTCAGAAACCTTAGGGCAGGTATTGCTCCCTTACACCATCTATCCAAACTTCGTCTGTTGCTTCCTGTACTAAAAACACTAAGTGTTTGTACAGCCCCCACGGTAGGAATAACAGGCAAGAACCTTACCAAGTGGTTGGGATAGAAACTTAAATAAAGCCCCAGAAAAGAACATAAAATATCTTCCATAACTGGTTCTCCCGCCAAGTTGACCGATGGGTCTAATTCTTCAAATAGCTCAAGGGTTTCTATGGATATATATGCCGAAACATCTCTATCTCTATCTTCCGCTACCTCTCTCCAAGCGCTCACTTCCGAAGCAAACCCATAATGGTAAGCTCCAGAATCTAACGACTCATGGTTGCGCATGACCATGCCCATAGCACTATTTAAGCTAATGCCTTCACTAAGCACAAAAGAAAAACTATTTAAACTATAAACAGGACTTACGGTTAATTATCCCAGTCCACGAAAGAAGTAAAATAAAAACTAAACTAAACTAAACTAAACTAAACTAAACATTGGCAAAACCGAAGCATAAAACATAAAAATAATTGTATTAAAAAAGAAACGAAAAACCAAGTATACTACAAAACTAACTTATAAATTAACTAAAACAATCAGAGAGCGTGTTAAGACTCGCAGACTATAAAGGAGGCATGGCTTAATTTATGAAAAAAATGTGCGTCCTGTCACTTTATTTTTTAAATCGATAAAGATATAAATTTTAATACTGGTAGTAATTTTACTTAATTCTTAGTTAGATATCTAAATTTTTTTATGAAATTATTTCATTTATATGAATATTTTTAAAAATAAATACAATTTTGTGCAAAAAAATGAACTTAAGCAAATGATTACTCGAATTCCATCCAATAAATAAGGAATTTATTATACTCGGCTAAAATATAAGGAAGATTTAGGTAAGGCCCAAGAAGAAAAATCCAAAAAATAAAATACAAGTGTAATCAATTATTAAATTTATAAGAAAAAAACGGCAAATTATATCATTAATAATAAAATATATAATAATAAGTAGCTGAATTGATGAAATTTACATTATAATTTAATAGTAACAGTTTACAAAAAATTTTAGACATATTCCGTATAGAAACTTTTTATATAACCAGAAAAATATCTTTAAGAGATATTTTAAAATTATTTAATCAAATTTGGTCGAAAATGAGGCATATGAAAATCAAAAAAAAGTTTTAAGGGATGAATATCCCAAGAAATCAAAAAAATACTATTCAACTGTTTACCGCTGCTACAACTCTAAAATTATTAAGTGCTATTTCAAAGAGAGAGTTGATAGGTCTGATGACGGAAGAATTAAAACATAAATAGAAAATTAAAATCGCCGTGACTGTTCTAGAGACTCTAATCCTGTTTACAAAAAAGATATTTTGGATCTTTATATTCTTGGGGTAAAATATAGTATGATTAAAAATAAACTCAAAAGTGGTAGAATAATGCTGGAAATAACCAAAATATACATAATAGTGAATAAAAATAAACATAATCCAGTTAATGCGAGCTTAATTACAACTGAAATTTTTGAAGAAAAATTCAAAAAATACTTTAGGGAGTGTAATTCTAAATCGCCTTATATTAACGAGTATTATAGCGATATAGAAAATATAAGAGCATTAATAACTTCAAAAAATCGAGTAAATTTTTTATTAAAGTACTATACTCTACATATAGACTTTAAATTCAAAATTATATATGAAGATTATCCTGTTATAATTACAGGAGATGCAAACATAAACCAAAAATTCATATCCATACCAATCTCAATTGTTAGTAGAGATTATAGGGACTCATATTTATAGACACTTCTAACTTTAAAAATTCAATTGGAAAGATATGATTCAATTTTGAGCATAAAAAAATTAGTATCAGCCTCTGCTAAACAAATAAAGAATAAATTTGAGTAATTCGGTATAATCAATCAAAAAAATAATCCTGGTTCCGTTTTGCTAAAAATTTTAGGAAAATAATTGGAGAAAAATAGAGGAATCAGTTCAAAAGAGTTTTGTACAATGATTTATGGGGAATGCAGCTTTTACCAACCCAAAAAATATTCAATAAGTCCAAGGATTTATTTTTAGCTAAATGAAGGCTCTTGGATATTTTCAGTGACATGATATGCCTAATTAAAGATTTTTGTTTCAAAAAAAATTCAAATTGATATGAGGGATATAATATATTTTTCCATTCCAGTAAAAATGGTCTTAAAGATTTAATAGAAAAATAAATGAAAAATATCAATCTTGGAAATCATCAAGCGTGCTCGGTTTTTTGGATAATTAAATTATAATAATCAATGATCTCGATATTTTTCCTTTTTCTCTAACAAAGAAATGTGTTATAAAAACATTCCATCATTGATTCCAATTAAAATTTTATTTAAAATATGTTTCAAATAATGTGAATATTTTTTTTTTCATAATAAATACAGAAGATATTGGATCAGACAATTTAATAAGCCTTAAAAAAAGATTCTATGTGTTAAATTTTGAAATATTTAACAGTATCATAACAATTATCTGAAAATAATCTTTTATTTGTTAATGATACTGTATCGCACTGGAAAGACTTTTTTTGCAACTGATACAATTTTCTGAAAAAAAAAGTGTGTGCATGTATATTGGTATGTTAAAAAAAACAAACTTCAAAGGGATTTATCGATTGCATTGATACATCAGAGAAAGTTGTTAGTAAGACAAAAAAAAAATTAGAAAAAACCACAGTTTAAAATTATAATCGTTCTAAGATCAATAGATATCAAAAATTACACAACGAGGTTTCTATTTCCTTATTATTAATATAATTAATTAGTTTTAAAATAAAATAAAAACCATTATAAAGAATATAATTATTTAATATAATTATGGATTTGTACACATAAAAATTTACAAAAATTTTTTTAAACATCACAATGATAAAATAATTATCCATTAAAAATTATCCAATTGTCTTAATATATATTAAATAACATATAAATGAAATCGATTAATTAAGAAAGGTAAATAAAATATATAAGATGAAAATATCAATATTAAATTATTATTATAAAAAATAAAAAACAAAATTTAGAAAAAATCAAGGCAATAAACTATATGACAACAAGTATCATAAAATCAACACCCATAGTCCCTAAAGGCTTAAAACTAAAAATCTTAAAAAACAACTCATTAAACCTCCCATCAATCAACCCATCAACTCCATTTACTCCACTTACCACTAATAATAAATACCACTCGTTTTTGATTATCTCGCATTCGATTAAATGTATAAATTCAATCCTTGTTGTTTTACACATTAAAAAATTAGATTAACTTTCATAATATCTCAAATAATTCACATAATAACACTTACCGGAAATTGGATTCATAAATACGGGAAAATTAGTATTAAATTATTTTTTAGAAATTATGTGTCTTTTTGAGTATAATAATACTAAATATAAGTTGAATTTAAATGAAAAAATTTTCCTTTAGAAGTTTTTGATTCCCATTTCAAACAATTGTGAAATTAAATAAATATTTTATCAACTTATAAAAGTCGTTATCATATTACAATGCAATAGTATTTATATCTTAGCTCCATAAATTTTTTATGAATACATTTGATTTTTAATTTAAATTTAAGAATTTTAAATTTAAATATTTTCCTAAATAATTCAGCTTGATTATTCAAATTCATTTTTTTTTGATGTTTGAAGTATAGATTTTTATTTTATATTTTATATTTTATATTTATATATTTTTTCTTGATCATTGTTTAATATTTAATAAATGTTTATTAATTTGAAGAGACCAGAATTTTTTAGAAGTTATAGTGATTCAAAAGATAGAGAACATTTTAAATTTATAAAAAATAATTCAGCATATATATAAAGTTTTAAAATTATGATTTAATTTTCAAATATTATAATATTTTTGTGACTCATCATAAGAATTTGAGATCTAAGACCATCAAATCAAGAAAAAATATAATTTTAATAATTTAGATGAGTCACTTATGAGCTAATTAAAATCTCATTTATTTTTAATACGAGTTACCTAAAATGACTATATAATAATCAAAAAGACTTTATTTGGTTAAAAGTGACCTTTCACCAAATAAAAACGCTTAATTGTTAATAATATGCATCGAGATTAATTTTTAAACAAAACATAACGCGCATAATAAAAAAAAAACACATTAAAAATGGTTAGTGTCTTAAAAATAAGATTAATAAGTAAAAAATTCTAAAAATTTTAGATCTAATGTAAAATTAAATGTTATTTATTTTTATTCCATGGCTATAAAAAAAAACCAACATTTATTTTTTTAGAAGAAGAAAAATGGGAGGGGATTTAATCTATATTGAAAATTTATGGAAAGCTTTAAAAAAAAATGATAAAAAAAAGCGCGTTATATACGCAATTTAATGATTAAAAAGCCAAAAACTATTTTAAAAATCCCTAATTAAGCCAAAATAAACGTTTAATAATGAAAAATAGCTGGATTTAAGATGGGAAAAATACAATAATAATAGGCCAAACCAAATATTTTAAACTAAATGTGACATTCTGTATCAATACAACTTAATTATTGAAAAAAATACCAATTTTTCTAAAAAATCTCCTCGGTTCATAATTATCCAAGTTATCTGTAAAAATTTATTGAAACGATGGTCCACGGGTGATATTATTCTTGTGAGATTAAAATTTTTAAAAAAAATGTCAAATAATTTATTAAATTACCGATTAGAGATGAAATATAGTTACTAGAAAAACAAGAAAAGAAGAATAGCCTAAAAATCAAATCCATAATTTATATTAGTACCACTTTCTACTCTGAAAGATTCAAAAATGATAAATAATAATAAATATAAAAAAAAATTCTTAGGATAAAATCAAAATGTGAAAAAAACCTATATTAACATATAAAATACCAATTTGGAAAAACAGGTCATGTTGTATATGAAATAATTGTGTTGAAAGCTAGATAAATTTATATAAGATATATAAAACCAGTGTTGCAATAGAGGAAAATAAGTCAGTTGAATCAAAATAAAATTTCAAATAATTTTTGTTTATTCACTATTGGATTTGTTTAGAAATTTATTAATCAAATACATAACAAATACATGATTATTTTTTTAAAGTAAAAAGCAAAAAACAAACGGAAAATAATTTTTTTAAAATTTGAATGATTTTTATTTGAAAAAATTAGCTAAGCTTTAATAATAATATTTTTTAATATTAATACTTACGCATTTACCTATTTTTTTTTCGGTTTGAAACTAAATTAAAAATTTGAAGCATTCCATCGAAAAAATGTTCTTTAGTTGAGTTTAAAATGGGGATTTTTATTAAAAAAAATACTTGTATAGAAAGAATAAAGTTGAGTGTTTTTTATCATAGTTTTTTATAACACCCTTGGGCCAATATATAAGGAAGTTATTTAGTCAAAACTACTAATTTTAATCAATATATTCCACTTTCAATCAATAAAATAAAATAATATGAAGATTTAAAAAATAATATGAAAAAACTTTAGGCGATAAAAAATAGAATTTTTTAAAGGGGATTTTTAAAAGATAAAAAGAATATAATATTAAATATTAAAAAAAACAAGTGAATTGAGATAAATATAAAATTAATAATAATAATAATAATAATAATAATAATAATTAATATTAAAGCTAATATTATTTTAGTATTTAATAACTCTCCCTGTTGTAAAAAACATCCATAACTATTTGTGATTTGTTTAATTATATTAAAAATTCTACTCATTTTTCCAAAAACAAAATTAACTTTCTATAATTAAAAGTAGAAAAATTATAAATTTATTTCAATATTTTTTTATTCATATCATTTAAAAACTCAAAAAATAAAATAAAATAAATACATGTCCTTTTTATTTTCTGTCAATAAGCGACTAAAGAGATTTTTTTCTTATGAAAAAACTTGAATGGAATTATTTGTTATTTTCATTTTAGAAAACAATCTTATAAATTTATAAGATAGGATACATTAATCTATAATTGTCATATTTATTATTATTTTTTTCTAGAAATCGAATTTTTATTTTAAAATAAAATTCAAAAAAAATATAAAAATCAAACTTTAAAATGATAAGAAATTCATTAGGATATCTATTGCAAACTTTTAATTAGATTTATTCAAAATAACAAAAAAAAAATCTAAATAAGATTTATCTATTTTTGGAAAATATAGTTTTTTTTATTTTATTTACAGAAATTTATATTTTGATTTAATTTTTTCCTTTATCAGTAAATTAAGAAATTTTGATAAAGGTCTTTGATATAATTAAAAGATTTTCAAAATTATTTTTATTTTATTTAAAAAATTACATAAATTAAAAATATAATTTTTCTTCCAAAAAATAAATAAATTAAAGAAATAGGTTATATTTTACGTAAAACCCCATAATGATATTATTTTGACCTCGGGTTTTAAAAGAGTAAGTAAAAGCCTCTTATAAAATTTGAATAAAAATTATATAACTTTTTTCTCCGAAATAAATAAATAAATATTTACATAAAAAACATCTATTGGCGATAGTTCATTATTACCTTGAGCTTTTAATCCCCAAATTTGATAGATTTTTTTTAAATTATCAATATATTTCTCAGTAAATAATCGATAAATACTTTAATAGTTAAAAATAAATTAATTAAATCCTATTATTGATTTAATATCAGATTAATAACATTTTTTAAACCTAAATATAAAATCTCTTAATCGAAAAAAGTATTATTTCCTATTTTTAAACAGGTAACTATGTAATTATTTTTTTTTAGCTAAAATAATATGTTTTTTCACAAATTTCATCATAATTTTTTAAAGTTCATTTAAGGATTATAACTCACTAAAATTTCGATTAAATCATTTTTAAAATGTATTTAATTAAAATTTAAGACTTCAAATAACACTCGTGTGTATTTCTAGCAGTATTCGATTTGATTTGAATAAGTTCCACTAAATTTGAAACTTGCCTATTTTCGAAAAATTAATTTTAAACAATACTTTTACATAAGATTTATTTTTATTTCGCATTAAGATTTTATGAAATATTAAAAAATGATGAAAAATACATATTTTCCAAAATTTTCCAATATATAACTGAAAAAAAAAAGCTATAATAAGAATTTATGTATTAAATGTTGTCCTAAATTTATTAAAGAAAATTTTACATTAAATTTTAAAAAAAAATTGCTGATATAATTAAATATAAAACCTTATATAAAAAAAGTGGAACTAAATGATATGATATGAAAATTTTCAATAGATTTTATCGAATTTAAATATAAATAAGGAATATAGCTCCATTATAAACTTTCATGCGATTAAAAAATATTATATATATAGGATATTATTTTTGAATTCATCCGCTTTAAAACTAAATTTTTACTATCTTCATGATTGGGAAATGAAAGAATTTAAAAAATCTTAAATTATTTTGGTGAATAAATATATTAGAAAAAAAAACAGTCTAATAAAATTGGTAGTAGAATGAGTAATCTAAAAATTGAAGGACATTAATTATATATTTATTAACTAGAAAAAATAATAATAAGCTAATGTAAACTTTAATAGCTATTTAATCAATAATTCCTTTGTAAAAAAAAGTTAAGCTTCAAAAATTATCAATATATTAATGATTTTTTTCTATATCAAAAAATTATGGTTACCAGAAATTTTTTTAATAATAACATTAGTAAATTATGATAAAAAAAATTTAAAACCCCTAATTATTTGGAGACATTTTAGTTTTAATTTTAATTGAATAAAAATTTTCTTTTGGTTTATAACAGGAAAAACATACTTAAAGACCGTTATAATCAAATATGAAAGATAATTCCGCTTTATTTATGTTTTTTGTTATAATTAGGGTCTAAAAAATAAAATCTCCTTATAAAAAAAATTCGCATTGGCGAAATCTTCAGAACTTTCTGTTCAAATCTCTAGAAGATATCAAATTATAATAAATAATTATGTATATATAGAATAATATAAAATGAATTGAAAAAATAAACAGAGCTCTAAATATAAAAAATCTTATTTGAAATTATATTTACTGCTTTTATATCCAGAATAATATAAGTAAAATTCCTATCAAGCGTAAAAATAATTTAAATACAGCTTAAGCTCAATTTCTGTTTGATGATTAATATTTTGATTAAAATAATCAAAAAAATTGAATTTTTTCCGTTAGTTATAAATAAAAATCCCAAAAAGGATGAGAATAATCCATAAATATTTGACTTCCATGTTTCTATTTAATTTTTTCGTCCACGCCACGATGAAGTTTTAAAAGAAATAGTAAATAAAACTTTAAAACTTGGAAAAATTTTAAAAGAAATAGTAAATAAAACTTTAAAACTTGGAAAAAAATTTTAATATTGAAAATGGGTTGGTTGAAATAACACATGTAAGACAAAATTTTTTTCCAGGATATATATTTTAAAATCTAACTAAAAGACAATAAAATATTAGATTTTTTTTCAATATTCCAAAATTTTGGAGAAATAAATATAAAAATTTATAATAACTATATTAATTTGTTTAAAAAACCATATATCTAATATGTGATATAATAAAAATAAAAACAATCCCGATAAAAGATTAATAAATAAAGTCATCTAATTGAATATAAATGCATTCCATTAAAATATTTGAGTTGAATTAAAATTGAATTAAAATAAATAAAACGATTTATTTAAACCGACCAGTAAAAATCTTAATTTTTTCATCCGGAAATGTCGCCACATTTTTAACATATTTAAACATCTTATAAATAAAAACGGTATAAAAGATTGAATATGAGAAGTTTTTCTTTTACCATTTATTTATGATATATAAGACTTTCCCATCTGTTTTTAAAAATTAATTTTTATAATATTTAACACTTTTATCTCATATTTTATAAACTTAAGTTGAAACCATAAAGAGTAAAAACATAAAAAGATATTTTAATTTAAAGATAGAAATATAGAAAGATAAGAGCTAAAATATACGAGTTGTTGAATTGGTATAGGACTGTGATAACGTGGCTCATAATAAATTAATGCTTGGAATATTAAAAAGAAAATTTGTTGAAATTTATCAAAATCAAAATTATACGGAAAATATTACAACAGTTTTTCTCAAATTATACAAGTATTTCGGTCATTTTTACCTTTTTCACCAAAAAAAAATTTATGCACATATTATAAAATTATGAAAAAGTGAGAAGATAATAATATCATATCTATTTTGACAATTCCACTTTTATTAATATTAAAAATGTATTATTTTTATATATAAATAAGTGTTTTTTCAAAATACTTTTATATACATAATTTATTTAGAAAAAATTGAAACTTAGCTTTTGCCTTTATTTTAATAGAAATAACTTAAATTGATTAATATATTCTTAAAAAAAATTATTTAACGAAAAGTACCATTATTGAAATAGATTCAGTTATTCCACCACTTGCTTAATACTTTATTAATAATTTCTTTCATACAGCTTACATCGGATTAAAAAAAACTTAAGTTACAATTTTTTAGTTTATATTTGACCTTATTAGACTTATATCTATGTTTTTTTTAAAAAAACTTTTTATTAGCCGAATTTATCTTCTTTACGCATTAAATTGATATTTTCAGTGGTTTAATGTTTTTTGATCAATTGAGTAAGATGAAATAACATTGATTTGGTAGGTTTAATTATAAAAAATATATTTTTCATTTTTGTGATAACTTAATTATAAAACGATCTTTAAAAATTAGAAATATTTAAATTCGGTATTTTTTTTACTAATTCTCGCTAAAAAATAATAATAAAAGTCTTATAGATTCAATTATAGATAAAAAAATTTAATGGCTTATTTTGCTGCTAACAATGATGTATTATCATTTCGCATCATTTCGAAATTTAATATTAGTAATTAAATCGAGAAATCGGATAAAATATGAGCGCCCTGCACTTTTTATTTATACTAAGTTATTTGAAATTCATAATATTTTTTCAAAAAAAAATCCAAGTTAGATACAACGGGATATAAAACGAGAATAATCATTAAAATTGTAAAACAGAGATTGAAAATATGACTTATTTATGTATTATCCCTGTTAAAAAAATAAAAATTAGTTCACTAATACCTCTTTTACATAAAATTAATTATTTGTAGAAAAATTATAAAAATTAAATAAAATTACGGAAATTTTAGCATTGCACACGTAATCATAGAGCGAAGGTGAAATAGGGGGCAAAGTTTATTACTTAAATGACTGCTAATTAGTGTATATAGATTATCTTGAACATTCTGTAATTTTTTTATAAAGAAAATTTATTTGCAGATAAAACCCGAAAAAAAAGTTTTAAAAAAACGTAAATTGAATTTAAAGGGTGGATCTCCTCATCGTTAGTAATGTACTATAATTGTCTACCGGCTAAGTACCTAAGGAAAATCGGAATCATATCTACCATCAGATTTACCCCACCCTGAGCTAATATTATTATGAAATTTCTGGTCTGAGTATGAGATAATAGGACGGATAAAGGATCTTTAAACTTTTTTAAGTTTTAGATGTCTAAAAATTTAATTCTGCATTATCAGCATTTATTGCTCTTGTATTAAATGCAACATGAATATTCACATATTATTATTTTATCTAACTGCCATTGTACCCACTATTTAGATCTAATCAAAATCTCACCAATTTCTGTAATGATCAGGTTTAATGGGATAATTTTAATGATAAAAGGTAAAAGGATATACTTAGTATAAATATAAAATATAGGAGAAGAATCAATTTCAAAAGCTTAGCCATTTCAAAATTTCTAAGCTTCCTTATTTATACCGTTTTCTATTTTCTAAAAGTCAATTATGCTTATGGGAAGATTTCTTCATTCGATGAAAGAGTCAATGCGTGTACTGAATCTATTGGTTCATTAAAATTTCCCAATAAACATATTTACAATATAACATACCACAAAATTGGCCCAAATAACACTTTAACTACCATCCAATTAAATTATCAGACATTTATTATACTACCTAATTTACACACTACACTTTTTAACTCTCATCCGATAAACCAGATTTCATTTATTTCTATCGTACAATTGGACTGCTTACAGATTTTAAGAAGACATTATTATTTTATTTTTGGTTTCGCATTCCAAAAAATTTACCTAATTATAATTTCGCCCACCGATTTTACAAAATTCTACTTAAAAGAAAAATTACACATATCCAATAAAGTCAATTTAAAATATGCGAGATTTAAAAAAATTAAAATATTTATTGAATGATTAATAAAAATTGATATATCAAAAAATGTCTCCATTAACAATTTTCATCCAAAATTTTAAGTTTTTTGTTGTCCTAAATATCTTTTGGAAATGTTGACGTGACTAGAAACCTATTTCCAATTTACCTCCAAGACATTTCGCCTACTTTTTGACCACTAAAAATTTTCGATTAATTGCTTTTAGAAAAAAATCATATTACAATGGGATTATTCATTTTTACTGGTCTTTTTTTTTT
>LSSL01001064.1:0-14294 GCA_001953115.1 Smittium mucronatum
ATATAGCTTGTTCGTGTTTTCTGCTTAGTTTTTTCAAAAAATGCTAAGGGAAGCAAAAGAGGTAAATTTTTATCTTTTGCACAAATTATTAGATTAAAAATCGAAAAAAATGGGGGGGGGGGTATGTCTTAACGTGTAATCCATCCTTGATTGATGCAATAAATACCAATCCAGTTAAAAATCTTTAAAAAAATGAATCCTATTAACAGATTAAAATTTTATTGGTTAAATTTTGATTAAATTTGACTTGCATGATTGAATTCATTATTTTTTAGAATTTCAAATATATATATATATATACATAAGAAACGCAAAAAATAAAAGGTTTTCTATTTTTTTAAAAAAAAAATTAATACGCAAAATCATTTAGAACTCGATAAAAATACATAAGCAACTAATAAGAAATTTTAATCTTATTTGAGTTAAACATAGCTAGTGGAAAATCTGTTGAAAATCGGTTTATTGTTTATGATAACCACGAAGAGTAAACTACCTCTGATTCGTGAAGAGGGGGGAAAAGGGATACTCATTAAGCCTGGTGGAGGTAGGAATTATTAAAACTAATAATAAAAAATAGTGGAAAAAGAATACTTTTTAACCTTATTTATCCTTTAGATTCATACCTTTTATAGTAAAATACAATTCAAATATTAGAACACTTAGTTCTGAAGCCCATAACTAACCAGTAAGGGGTAAATATGGAATAAAATTATTATTAAATTTTCATTAAAATTGATACTATAAAATGCAAAAATTTAGGTCATATGTAATAAAATCAAATGGGTAAAGTTCTGAAATCTTTATGGAATAAACCGCCACAGAACCGAATAAAAAATGGTGTATGCAATTAAAATGAGTGATTATTCATTGTGGTTATTTCTAGTGGATTCACGTGCAGCTTGGATTAATGGGCTCAATATTGATAATGGTCCAGCTTTCGAAATAAAGGGATGCTCCAAAATTTGGGCAGCGGATGGTCTAGATTCCGAATCCACGGTTAGACAAGAACTCAAAAAATCGACAAATTCGGGCGACAAATGCTCTATGCTGTTTATTTTGGGGGAACCGTTTGTTGCAATAAGATACAGCGCGCGGAGAGGATTTTCATTCAAGTATGGTGGCTCGCCTTCAATCATCTCAATAGCCATTATACCCAGAGACCACACATCAACTTTGGGTCCGTATGCCTTCCGGGTAACAACTTCAGGGGCCATCCAGTATGGAGTTCCAACCATAGTAACTCTCTTTTCATACATATCAGTAATTCTCGCGCAAAATCCAAAATCTGTTAATTTGATTTCTCCATTCATTGATAAAAGAACATTGTCTGATTTGATGTCGCGATGAATGACTCCTTTACTGTGCAAAAAACTGAGACCTTCGAGAGTTTCTCTACAAACTGTAGCGATTTGCCTTTCAGTCATAAGACTGGCGGTTACTACATCCGTTAAACAACCACCTTCCATATACTCCATAACAACCCATAAGGATCCATCATGTAAGAAGCTGTCAATGTAATTGACGATGTTTTTATGACGACTATCCTTCATGACCAGTATTTCGTTGATAATGAGATCCTTTTTGGGCTGAGTTTCTAAATTCATTTGCTTGATAGCAACGATATTATTGGAATCAATGGGTTGAGCAGTATAAACTCCTCCGGATGCACCTTGACCAATTTTAATAAAATGTCGATAGGCTTTGGTGGGATCACCAGGATTGCAAATTTTTTTCATAGTATGAATAACTTGACTCATCGGAATATCATCCTTTTCCTTCTTCTTCCTTGAGATTGGTTTTTCAAAGTTATTGCTTTTGAGAATTCTATCATTTTCTATATTTTTAGAATGTGCAATATTAGAATTACTGTGAGGGTCTTTGTTGAAAATAATTTTCTTTTTATGCTTTATAGGGGTGGGCTGCGTAAGGGGTTTCTTAAAGGGGGCATTTTCCAGTTTAAATTGTGATCCATTTTTGTTGGAAAGATTTTGATCATTCTTAGATCTGATATTTTCCAAATTGGATTTTAATGGAATAGCTCCGGTATGCTCAGGACTTAGAGGTGATGAAGGAGAAAAGCTTTTATCGCTAGCAAAACTTTTTGATATTTCAGAATCTAGTGGAGACTTTTCAGGAGAAGAGGGGGTAGCACTACCAATGGAGGAAAATTTCAAGAAGGATTTACTTTCTGAGCGGGCAAGAGTGGGCGACTCTTTTTTTTTTAACAATTTGGATTTGTATTTGGCAAAGAGGCTAGAGCTTCCAGTGTTGTGATCGCTTGGAGATTCGGGAGAGTACAATGCAGAACTAGAGCTATCTTGAGAGGAGCTCTTGTTATGATTATTATTATAGGGTTTATTATTTAATTTACTAGGAGAAGATGAAGTATCTTTATTCATATTAATAATATATTTTTCAAATTTGGCGATAGATTCCTGATGTGGCATGTTTTTAATTTCATTTTTGAACGCATTGTAACCCTTTTTGTCAGATTTTTTTAATATTGTAGAATTCATATGTAGAGATTTAAAGTTGTGTAATTGAGGGGAAGTCGCTTTGATTGATTTGGCTGAGATGTTTTTTCCGGTTTTTTCATCAGAAAAATAGTTAGAATGGGAAATACCATTGAATTGGATTGATTTTGATTTTCTTGGGCTAAAAAAAGAAGACCCAGAAGAGCTGGTATATCTATCATTTGCTACAAAAAAGTTATAAGAAAATATAGTTAATTTGGTTTTGTTTAGGATAAAAATATGTGAATGTGATGAAGAAATTACATTCAAATGAAGAAATAGCCGAGTTTTTAAGGGTGTTTTGGTAAGAATTTTTGGATCTGTTTTTATTTTTAGAATGGGGGACTACGTTTGCATCCTTCATTTTATCCCAAACCTGATTATCATTGGGTTTACTGTTTTCTTGATAAAATTCAATTACTTGAATGACAGCAGAGTGATTTTTTTTCTGCTCACTTTCGGATATCCCAGCATTTTGAAGAATATCTACCCATTCTTTGGGTAGCCCAGTGAATTCTCCGGTATGAGAATCAAAGCCTACGTGTGTGAGGTGAACGGGGTTGTAAGGGGAAGATATTCCAGCTTTTTTTTCACCTGCAATGAGATCTAGATAAAATACAAAAGATATAGTTGTTTAGAAGAATCGGGAGGAGTTCAATGACATGATTCTAAAAATATGAAACTTTAATTACCAGAAACAGAGCTGAAGAAGTTATTAAATACACCCTTGAAAGACTTATTGGTTGGGCTTTTAACGGATTTGGAGTATTCTTGCAAGGAAACAATTGGGCTATTAGTGCTAGGATCCTTTGATAGAGTCTCATTTTCAGAACTATTTTCTTGTATTTCAGCAGATTTTTCATTTTTTTGGGGAGAAATTAGTGAGGCTCTACTTTTAGTGTTAAGTTTCTTGCTAGTTAACATTCTTTCGTAAGTGCTTGGAGAAGAATCTAATAAAGGGAAAAATTACAATATTTAGTATAGAATGGAGGTGGTGGTGGATAAAAACAAACAAAATAAAAGAGGACAGATAAAGATATTTAAGAAAGGGAACAGAAGAACCTTGAAATCTAGAAATAGACTCGGAATCCACAACCTCATAAAAGTTTAGAAGTAGAGCGGAGTTCTTTCTTGTGTTAAGGGCTCCGGGAAGAGCAGCAGCTGGGGAATTATGAGCTTTATTGTACATTAATTTGAAATAAGTGGCGTTTCACACGGAAGCTTACATATAAGTATGACTTAAAAGGAGGATACAGAAATATTTTAAGATAGAAAAGCAGGTATGAGTGAGTATTGGTCGTATGGGTAGTGAAGAAAAAGGTAGGGACAAAAGTTAGAGAGATTAAAGTATAATGAGATAAAATGAAGGAATATGAGGCTCATTAAAAATACAGATGTATTTGGGGTATGGGAATGTAGAATGGAAATAAAACATGGATAATATGTGAGCTGTAAAAAAAAAATAAGTGAAATCTACAGTAAAATATGTACAACAGAGTAAAGATGGGGTTGGAGGCTAAAATTCAATCCAGTTTATATATTGCAGCGGAGAGCATGTATTTAATTGGTGAGATGTTGAATTTGCAGTAAACCAATTGGATATTTTTAAGAACGCGGTGATTTATTTGATGCAGAACTAAGAAGTGGGTCAACTTGGCTAATATAGTTGGACAAGCGCTGCTGAAATGAAACACTATTGGGTAAGATGTGAATATACTGGATAGTATTGATTGGACATCAGAAATTTCAAGTGGCGTCAAATTTTATTTACACGTATGTATTGACATTATTTTGCATAATGACCTCATTTTTCAATCAAAGAAACTTCCATGAAGCCACACTGTTTTTCCTTTTCATCATAGATTTGGTCACAATCTTAGTTTATTCCCATGTCAAAAACTGAGAAATTGATTTCATTCGATAGAATAAGTTAGTAATAAATCGGGCTTTATTTCTTGGATAATTGATGCACAACCTAAAAAAAAAAAATAGGATGTCATTGTAGACTAACCTACAATCTCTAACAAGCAAAGAGGCTTTTTATTGGGCACATTCTTTCTAAGTGACTTTTATCTATTTTCAGATTCGTATTGTTTTAGCCAGCATTGAGTTCCAGAAAACAATTTCTTTCATACATAAACATCCTTTACTCTTTTTGGGACTCATGGTAAAAGATGACTCTCATTTTCTGGCTAATAGAGTATTTAGTTTCAGCTTCGTGTTTTAAAATTACAAATTTTTGTCGATCAAGCGGATGGAATTGGTATATTTAGCTAATGGGCTTATACAAACCGTTAGATCCTGAAATGGAAAATAAACTTTGTTTATCTTGTATTGGCTATTAAATATCAGCCTATTTTGATCTACAGCCTCAAAGAGAATGTTCGATTTACGCAATATTCACCATCTTCAATAACATTGATAGCCCGAAAAAGGAAAAGTGATGCTTTAAAAATAGTAATTTATTATAAACGCGCCCATAATATATTAAAGAGAATGCGCCACATTTAAAGCTTATTAAAATTTGACATTCAGAAATTGGTGATATTTACGAATATAATACTTTTGCTTTTTTGGTAGTTATTGGAAATGAGTCTATTAGCCTATTATTAGATATTCTATTTATTTTAATAAATACTCTTTAATAAGTGCACTTTTTGTGACGACTCTTGTATAAAATGCTAATACTATTGTGCTTGGGATAAAAATTACTTAAGCTGTTTTCTATACACTTTTGAAATGAAAAAAAAGGATTCTTCGCAGAATGAATATTTGTTAAATCTACAAATACGGAATTTTTATTATTGACATTTCTAAAAGATGTCAAAAACTCTAGAAAATAATGTCTTTGCATAATCTACCGGATGATAGGATTAGATCAAAACCTAAATTGTATAGATTGTTTGTTTAAAATTAAATCAATTGCCAGTTTTTAATTCAAAGATGCTACATTCCTTTGATAATAAAAGTTCGCCTGGATCAAAGAAATTAATGGAATGATATTCACCATTGACAATTAAAATAAAATATAGATATTAAAGTATGTTATTTTATCGATTGAAAAGATCGAGAAATGGGATCAAACACCCTTTTATGATTGTTTTATCAAGTATCGCGTTAGATACATTCACATTAACAACCACTAATATAACACCCATTTATTTGGTTTGGTTTCCCCAAAATTACATCATATTCTTTTATTTAGCATATTTTAGTATAGTTATTTGATTGAGCTAAACCATTTTTCAATTTATTTAGGGTTAGCATCCTATCATCACTGAAATATTGTGTAACCAACCCGAAATCTGAGTCGTATCATTAAAACCTGACACTTATATCTAAAATCTGTCACTTATCACTAAAATCTGTCATTCACTACATTCTTCGCCACTAAAATCTTAGATTCATCACTAAAAAAACTCCGATTTATTTATTGGACAAAATTTTGAAAATGATTAAGATTGATCCTTTTTAGAAAATTCAATAAAACTTTTTTTAATACGCGCTATATAGATGGATTGATTTTTGACAGTAATAAAAGAAACAAATTCCCAATATCCTTACAGATTAGATTTATCTAATAAGCATTCAAAAAAAATTAAATCAATGAAATGAAATGAAAATTTATTGAAAAAAAAATTTAACACTCCCTTTCTTATTGCGAAAAACATTGATATTAATAACGTTTGTGCGTACTTGGGATGATAAAATGTTCATTAATAAAGCAAAAAAACTAAAAGGATTAAGATGATTTTACTTATCAGTATTATTGAAAACTCTAAAACGAGTATATACAATAAACTTTTGATATTATGGATCAAATCTTACTTTATTGATAATTGAGTCGACTTTCTAAGACGTTGTGCCATTTTTCGAAACTATTGCATCTAGCTTTTAAAATGTTAAAAAGATATTACAACTTTACTCTATGTCGCGACAAATTAAAATATATTAGATATTAGTTCATTTTATTGGTTTCTATCGTTAAAATACCTTAACTAACCAACAAAAAACTAGGATAACTATTTAAGTGCTATCTAAAAACTTGGAATAAATTCCAAGTGCTGTGAATATACCTAGTTTGTAAATTTTTGGTGAATTTAAATTGAATCAAGATCTTTAAAAAAAAAAATTAAAAGGCATATTATTCTTTAATTATTAAATTTGAAGCTATTATAAGAATGTCACAAAAAATTACATATCGTTGATAGTGGGTCTAATGATATTTATTAAGCCATTTGAAACAAAAATTATTCTATTTTATTAAATATTTAGGTACAGATAATATGAACTAATCTAGCCTTTTCTAAATTACTGGGAACTGTTGGTTTTTATGAGTATAGATTTATGTTTTTATTTAGAGTTTTTTTAGGATTTAATTATTATTTTCCTTTATAAAAACTTGTGGTGGGATTGATAGTCTCTATTGTCAAAAATCATATCCATCTATATGGAAGATTCTCTTTGAGAGCGGACACTTTCCTACCAAATTTTTGCTATTTTCCTAATTTGAAAATATAGCGCTAAGATAAAAAATAAAGCTATTAGGTTATTCAAAAAATGAATATGAGAGATTAATTTTCTATTGGTAGAAAATTTAAATTTTATTAGAGCCAGTATTTTTTTTCTATTTTAATTGGTCTGTTTTTAAATAAATTCAAGTGTAGCCAATATTTTTCACAGTAAAAAAAGTCTGATCTTCGAAAGAATCTCCCATATATTGCACAATGAGGGAAAATTCATCGGATTTCCTAAAAAGAAATAATCTGCATCATTTTTTGAAATTTTGTCCAATAAATAAATGAAAATTTTTTTCTGATGAAGCTCGGATTCTAGTGGATAAAAATGCTGCGAATGATAGATTTTAGTAATGTGTTAGATTTTAGTGATAGATGTCAGATTTCGGGTTGGCTATCAAGAGTTTAGTGATGATAATATTTTTACCGATAAAAAATTATTATTTATATTATTATAGATAATTCAATGTTTAATTTCGGGAATCTTCTGTAATTTTTTAAAGGTTATACAAATTATTGAGCAAAAAACTAAGAAACTTAGATAGTAAAAAATGATTGCCATATTTGCTAAAAACTTATCTTTTTTTAGTTATAAAAAATATTTCGGCATAATATGATATCTAAATAATATATCCTATGAAGAATAAACATAGTGTATATAAAGTAAAATCCTACTAAAAATAATATTCCATAGCATTCAATATAGAGTACTACTTTTATTGTTTCAAACTTATAAATAATATTCCCCCTTTAGATTTTTTTTAAAAAAAATGAAGTTCAAATTAACTTGAGTTTCATGTGAAAATATTTATGCATATAGATAATAACTCTAATATACATCTAAAATGATATTCCCTTGTGTAATTATTAAATCACATTAATATATATAATATATATAATCTTTATCGACTATTCGATAAATTTTAACTTTATTATATTTTTTCTTCTCCAATAATAAAAAAACTGCCGAGATAATATTAATATAATAAACTAATAAAAATCAACGAAAATATATATTATTATTCAATTATCGTGTAATATTTTCCAGAATATTTACTGGCTTATAAAGAATTAAAATTGAAAAATAGATTTAATATTTACTAAATATTTTTTTTAAATGACGAAATTATCATTATGTGCAATTTAAACTTTTTTATATCGTGATTTTTTTAAAGGATATAAAAATTATGTGGCCAGTATTGAGACTAATAGAATGATATAAAATAAGAAAATATTTATCATATTGCAAGTCATATTTTTACATTATCCGAAAGAAATTTTGTTTATTTGCATAATTAAACATTTTTATTTTTTTTAAAAAAAAAATTGGTTTACTAAAAAAAAAAATTCTGGTTAAATATAATTTTTTGTCTACAAATAATAGCTCATGTTTCTTTTTTAGTTATTACAAAGCTATAATTTTTTTTATCGATTAATTAAAGGGTTTAAAAACTTTAACATACAAAAAACATACAGGTTTTATAGAAAATAGAAGAATTTGATTTTTAAACAAAGATTACGCTTTTTAAGGTTCAGCTAATCATTAAATTTAGTAAAAAAAATTTCTATCATTATAAATAAACTAAAAAAAATTCTTTTAAATTATTTATAATAGGAATTAAAATCATTTAATTCATTCTGAATAACAAAATATAAGTGAATTTATTTCAATTTTAAATCCACTTTAATACTATAAATTGTTATATATAATAGATTAAATAAGATAACAAATTAATATATCTATATCAATAAACTCATAAAATTTATACTTTTTTTTGATAAAATGCTGAAATGAATTATACATTATTTTTTGCACTCTAAACTTAATATTTTGGTATAAATGCAATATATTATATTTTTATAGAAATGATCACAATTTTTTTTAACGCAAATATAATGAAAAAATAGAGTAGTTTTCAATTTTAGAATCTATTTTTTGAAACATATGATTTTATAAATACACAAAATTTTAGAAATTACAGCCGAATTCAAGAATTAAATGGAAAAAAAAATCGATTTAGAAATATAACATTAAGATTATTTTGAAAATAATTTAGCATAAAATTATTTTACTTGAATATATATTTTAAAAAATATTATTATTTTCTCTTTTTTTCTCTAAAATATATTATTTAATATAATTGAATTTTTCAACTAAATTAATTGCAGAATGAAAAAAAAAAGTGTAATTAAATATTTAAAAAATATTTCCATTTCTATAAAGTTCAAATATTCTCTTGAAAAAATAATAAATAATAAAATAAACGGGTATATTTACCATTGAATTTTATAAATACAGTAAAAAAATTAAAATCTAAATTCGTTATTAAATTTATCTTTTTTTTTTTCATAAGTATATAAATGCTATGTTCTGGTTAAAAATTACTTTAAATTTGTTAAATATTGATATTTAGACATAAAAAGAAATAAATAATTTCATAAAAATGATACTATCATTAAAAATTGTAATTTTCTTTAAAAAAGTATTATAAGAAATTTTTTAAAAACAATGATATAATTTATATGTATTGGCTATAACTTGAATATTTTTTTTTTTTAAATGTTTCATAATTTTTATGTGCTATAATATACCTTTTTAAAAAAAAAATGAAGTATTATTATATTAGATACCAGCACATTAATTATCTTTCTTCATTTCAAAAAATAAAAAGTATTGGTTTATTCAGTTTTAAAGTTATAATAAATGCTGAAAATTGAATAAATAAAAATAAAAATATTTTATATCAATTTTTTCTATATATTAATGGGTTTAAAATGATATAAATTCATTTTTAAAAGTTTCATTATAAATTGTACGAATTTAATATTGTTTTTTTTTCTACCTCAAAAAAAAAAATGAAGAACTTGATTTTTTGTTTCTTTGAGTGGATTGGACTAGAAAATTTATTTAAATGCTACACAACCCGAATTTTTTTTTGTGAATTTCAGATTGATATCCAAAAAAATTTCAAATACCCCAATATAAATATCTGCTTATCCAAATTATGATAAAATTTTACCACGCACCTCAAATAAATAGGTGAAAGAATCCAGAAAAATCCATAATCCTCTATTAAAAGTAGACAATTATTATTTTTTTAGAAATATAGGTGCTTGAACAAATAAACAGTATATATTTTTATCGCCAAGATTAAATAGAATAATAATCGAAACATAGATTGATTATTAATATTAAATAACTGAATTTATTGTTGGGTATGAAATTTTATTTTTAATAAAAAAAGATCATTTAAAATTCTGTTCCCAAGAATTTAAATTAAAAAAATTGATTTCACTGACTTACTAGTTTTTTTAATAATTTATTTCGATATCTGGTTTAACTTTTTTTAACTATTTTAAAATTACACTAATTTGGGGGTTTTTACTAAAATTTATCATTATTTATATAAAAATTATAGGTTACAGGCACGTAGTATGCAATGGAAAAGAAAAAGAAAACTATTTTTATTTGTGATTTTATTGGTTTTATTTGTCGATTTTAGACAGTAAAGTGAATTTAAAATGTAATAAGCTTGTTTCGACTTATTTCAACTACTTTTTCTATAAATATTATTTAGATTTTCATTGGTATATTTAATTTAAAAGTAAAAAAAATCAGGGCCACATTGTATTTTGCACTCATACCATTAAAACTCACGCAGACTTATTTCCAAAGCGAAAATTCATCAGATTTAGAAGGATTAAATATTTTTCTAGTAAAAAATAGAGCGGAAAACGGCTATGCAAAATTTTTCAGATCTATATACATAATTCGTATCACAAAATCTGCATTTAATTTTGGAAATTATTTTGGGGAAAAGGTTTAAATAATGATAAATGGTATTTAAAATCCAATAATAATTGCGATATTAAAAACGAATTGGGAAAAAGGATTTTAAAAAAGGTTTGAATATTTTTGGAATATATTCAATATAAAATTTAGATAATTATATAAAGATTTGATTTAAAAATTTTGTTTATATATTTAAAAAAAACAATCTAAAATTTAAATTTTTTTTTCTTTTTCGTATTGATACTGTTTTTAATTAAGAAAATATAAAATAAAAAAAAGTTTAAATACTTTTTCTAATTATGGAGAGTGTAACTTTATTGGAACTAGGAGTTTTTTTTTCCATGAAATGTGTATTTCAATGTTATTTTTAGAAAATAGGATTTAATTACAATTAAATTTCTATAAAATGTTTAATATTAAATCCAGAAGCGCAAATTCGCCCTTTTTTTTTTTTCAATTAAAAAATCATTAAGCGAGGGTGAGGGGGAGGAAGTTATGATTTTCTCTATCATTTTTTTTTAATTTGAATCATTTTTTTTTAGAGAATATTTAGACTTTTTTTTTTCTGAATTAATCTTTACAAGTACAAGATTTAGGCCCTTTAGGCATTAATTTTTAGAAAAGTGGTTAATGGGGAAAAAATAACCGAGGTGATTGAAAAAAGTCTCGTTGGTGAATCAAAGTAATGTTTTATTTTAAATACCACCGCTAAAAATAAAAATTTTAAATGATTAAAAGAAACAAAAATCGATATAGTAAGGCTACCCAATGAATTTACCACAATTGACAAAAAAAAAAAAGTTTTCCGGATTGAATTATAACACAGCGACTATTTAAAAAAAAAAACAAAACCCGCGATAAAGATGTTTTTACTTGCACTAAATAATTCTTCAATGGGTTTGGAAAAGATAAAAGAGCATTTAATATTGGTCAAAAATAATGTGATAGAATTGTAAATTTTCTTTTGTCAGTAAAGTAATGAAATAAAATTTGTCGAGATATTGGTTAGTTTTAATATGATCGATAATCGCAAATCCAAAAAAAGGATAAGTGCAGGTTTATAGGAACATTTTGCTTTATAAATTTTGGGATTACTATTTGGTTTATTTATATAATTTATAAACAAATTTAAAATAAGGGTAAATTGAAAATGAGAGTCAAGTGTGCTTTTTGTAAAATTTAAATTGGAACACATAAATAAATAATCGAAATACCATCCTTATAGCGCATTGATATCCTTTTTATTTTTATTTCTGTGATAAAAGTCAATGGATAATACGAGTTTATTAATCCGCCGCCTCCTTTTTTTCTCAAGAAAAAAAAAAATCAATCCTGATTCAATAACTGGTGATTTCTCTATTAAGATTTAAGCACTCGAAACCGAAACTAAAAGCAGAGCGGGTGTTTGGAAGTTTAAAGTTTTGTTAAAGTTTCAAAGTTAGAAAAAAAAAACAGTTTTTTTTAGCATATCAGTGTATAAAAAAGGAATTAGTTTATTTGTACTAAAGATAAACAGGTTTTATATACTCTCTCTATACATAAAGTTATGTCACATTAAAGATTTATTTTACTTTTTATTCTTGAAAAATTAAAACCGGTAAAAGTAGTCCGGGTTCTATAGCTTCCAAAAGTTGAAAGAAAATAATAAAAAAATAACTTTATGATTACAGTTTAATAGTTTCGTTATTAATGGATATACACGGGCTTTTATTTTGGAAAAACTAATACCACTGTTATTTTTGAACTTTTTGATATGTTTTCTGTACAATACCTCCCCGTCTCCTCCTTTTTTTGATCTCGGAGTTTCACAATTTTTTTTTTTTTAAAAAAAGGGGAACGTTTAATTACCAAGATTCAATTGACTAGTGTTTTGGTTATCATGCTGGATTATATGCAAAAACAAAAAGAAGTTTGATTACAGCTCTTACGAAAATGAATGGTCGACTCTTTAAATTATTGCCAAGAAACGCGTTGAATATTTTACGCTGGAAATTTATTTATTTTTGTTGGAAATAAACCGAAATTGTTAGCTGGACAAATTTTAAATGAGGGATGGAACATTCAAGTCCTTTCATGGAAGGCAATTGGCCATATACAATACAAATGGCGGGGAAATATGGATCACAGATCATGATTGGAGGTTGAGCTATTACGGGCAGAATCCAGCTATTTCGAGCATTTAAAGCATCAACTTTTCAAGTGTTTTTATCGTAAGAAATTGTATTAAAACTTAGTGGGAACATTACGCACAACAAAAGGATCCAATAAGAGTGTACATTTTTGGTAGTAAATATAGCCAAAAAAAGGCGACAATTTTGTATTCTTTTATTATTTGGGGCGAATAGATCAATTCATCTAGAGCTATTTATTCGAGGTTTTAGGAATGTCTAGTGGAGGGAGCCAATGAAGGTGACGAGAAGCAAACTTGAGTTTTTTTTTTTTGAAGCTTTTCTAGTAAATGGAAATTTTACAACCGTTTAATTTATTTTATTACAATTTTAGGGCAAGCAAGCTAGCCATTATATTTATATTACTCTATGAATATAAGAATATTCATATTTAAGGATACTAAGGGTAGCAATAGGAATTACTGAAATACGTTTACTTTCTCTGATAACAGAGATATTTCTGTTTATTGGACATACTATTTATATAAAAAGAGGGATTCAGTTGACTTTGGATAACTCCTCCCTCCTTACTATTTTACCGATTAAAAAAAAAAAGGAAGCGATGATTGAGCAGATACCGAAAGGAACGATACACAAGCTATGTTCGGGCCAAGTTATTGTAGACTTGGGGACTGCTGTTAAGGAATTGCTAGAGAATAGCATAGATGCCGGTGCTACCGTTATAGGTTTTTAATTTTTAATTTTTTATATTGAATTTATTCTATTTTCACAATTGGTAGTACTTTTCCTAATAATGAACTTCGTATGTAAATTTAAAATTAAATAGACATTAAACTCAAGAATTATGGTATTGATGGGATCGTGGTAACAGACAATGGAATTGGAGTTGAAGAGGAGGACTTTGAAGGTTTATGTAAGAATTACTTGTCTCCCATTTTTTTTCTCCCCCTCTTCCTCACCAGCTCTATTCATGAAGGGGGTGTTTTTTATAAAGAGCGATAAGAAGGAAAGAAAAAAAAAAGGATTAACATCTCTTGTGGTTGATATTTGACGCATGGATTTGTTTAGGTAGAAAGAGCTGGACGTCAAAACTGACTACTTTTGAGGATTTAGAATCGGTCCCGACGTTTGGGTTTCGAGGCGAGGCGTTGAGTTCATTAGCAGCAGTTTCGGAAGTATCGGTAATTACTGCAACTGACAAAACCAGCCCTAATTCCTCAACCATCGATTTCGACCATTTGGGCGAAATCAAGACTATAAAGAAATCTGCTCGACAAGTAAAACCGTCTATTATTTCTATTGGGAAAATTTTCCTCTTTTCAATTTTTTTTTTTTTTTTTTT
>LSSL01001065.1:3824-36606 GCA_001953115.1 Smittium mucronatum
TTTTTTTTTTCAAATTAAGGACATATAACGTTGTGCATAAGATTTCGATTGAGTGTATTTGCCGTTATTTAAAAAAATCTATAGGCCAGTTGTAATTTAATCAATATATATTTTCGGAAAATTGGAAGACATATTAAATGATAATTAAATTAATTTTGAGTTTTTCTGAATGACTAATGAGTAGATTATACATTAGGTAAAGGTTTTTTGGGCTGTGTAAAAAACGTTTATTAATCTAATTTTATAATGAATAAAAGTTTAATTATATTAATTTGGAATTAGGCGAGATTAGGAAGTGAAATTATCTGTGAATAAAAAAGCAATTGATTGTTAGTGAATTTATAGTAGTTTTCATGTGATTAGTTATTGGATAATATTATAACTTTCAGAATTGAGACTTTTTTTATACCTAAAAGATTCAAAGATTCCATAGTACTTTTTTTTTCTAGTATTATACACGTGAAACTAACTTACGGGATGATCAATAAAATTATTTTAAATAATTTTAATCTTTAAATAATTTATTTTTTTGAGAATAATTTATAAAAATTAAATAAGTTGGGGTGTTAAAAGCATTATTTTATTTTCTAATATGATTTCGTTTCTTTAAAAATTGATTTTTAGTCCTTTTAATCTAAATACATAACTTAATTATGATTGATTTGATTTTTTTTTTTTTGAAATTATATAAATTCATTATTCACATTCCCTGTATTTTCTTTCTCATTTTTAAAGTTAAATAAAATTCTGATCTTTTTTTTCCTGCTTACCCTATCCTCAACGCACATAATACATCCTTTTCAAATTTTGTTTTAATCCACTCAAATAAAGGTCTAAACCTCTTTTTTTTGGCATATATAATTAATGATATACCCCATACTCTTTTAGGTAAGAAAATTCAGCATTAGCTAAAATTACTATGAAAATGATTTTAATACAGATAGTTCCTATAATCCGCTTCCAAAAGACACCCCCTCCCCTTTTTTTATCTGAATAAATTTAGGATTTTAGGCATTTAATTTGCATTAAAATGCTATTTGTCATTCTTATTTAGAATAGGATGGTTTTCCGAAAAATATTTTCAAGTCATAAATTTCGATTTTGTTTTTATTTTTAGATATATACTTGAAATTATCATGTTTTTATGAGTTTTAAATATCCTAAAAAACAAATATTTATAAATAGATATATTTATATGATGAATAAAGATCACATTTATGTATTATTTTTCATTTTTAAATTCTATTAAATCTTGAATAAGTTTTTAAAAAACTCCCGTTCGTATTTAAATAAAAAATATGTGTAAAATAAATTTCCTTCTAAAAAAAGAGTCGCAGAGTAGAATTTTTTTAAAAAAAAACAATAATTATTTAACCGTTTTTTTTGCAATTTGATTTTTTATTAAAATTATATCTTTTTATTAATTGATTTTTTTTTGCATCAAATTAATTTTAATGATAAATTTAAAAGTAATATATATAAATCAGCCATTTCTTTCTAAATTATAATATTTTTATTGATATTTTTATAATAGAAAAATATAAACTTTATTATAAAGGGAGAATAATAAATCAGCGCTAAACTAATATTGAATTAAATATCCCTTAAAATATTATACGATATAATAATATGTTTTGGATCAAATATCAACGAACCATCTACATTTATAAAAACAGAATATGTCCATAAATTCTTATTTATAAGTTTTTTTTCAAAAAATTTTACCGAATATTTTTTAAAGATCTAAATCAAATAAATGAAAAGGCTTTACAATATATATATATATGTGTGTGTGTGTGTGTGTGTGTGTAAATTTTTACATATTTCCGTAATAAATATTTCTTTAAACAAAAATCCTTCATAAATATATTATAATTTATCCAAAATAAACTTTTAATTATAAAATTAAGTCTTGAAACAAAAGATATAATCTTATAAAGACGATTATTTACGTTTAAATTATTAATATTTAATATAAATTAAATTAAATTTTTCAATATACATGTAGTTTTTCTGATAATAAACCCAAAGATACTTCCGCTTTCTTTTCTTCCTTCGAATATTTAAAAACAGTGTTTTAATCTAGAAAAAATAATTAATTTTAAACCAAACTTCATATTATAGGGAAAAAATCACCTTACTAAAACCATTATTAACACATTTTTATCTTTATTTTTATTTTCTCAATCATTTTTTTAAAATCTGATAAATAAAGTTAAAAATTAAGCCAAAATTTTGATCTGTAGAATGGAATTTTATATATTAAATTTAATATGGTTCATTAACATTTTACAATCAAAGTAACATTTTTTTCTGTTAATAATAAATTAAAAATATGATATTTAAGCTTTATAGGATAAGTATCCCTGATTATTAATAGGGGAAAAAATCGATTAAATTGTAAGTTTCGGTTTATAGATATACTTAACTTTTATAAATTCATCTTTAATTTAAGTTATTGTATTTCTTGAATGAAAATTTATTTTTAAAAGAAATTATGGAATTGAAATTAATAGATATCGATGAGATGAGATGATATGAGATGAGATGAATATATTCGATATTTGAAATAAAAATATGTATTAAAGTCTAATATAAAAAGGGCCTAATATTCTTGGAATAAAATCAAAGAATCAATTCCATTTAATTCAAAAAATTAAATAAATTATCACCATTTTCATTTCCGGGGGAATAAATTTTATTTTTCTGCTTTTTACTAGAATGATATTGCCAAAAAAGCCTCTAATAAAATTACTGCTTTTTCAATTAAATTTTGATAATTTAAATATAAAGGGATAAGAAAAAAAAGCCAGCAATTTACTTTTAAAAAATTCTTTATTACTTATATTCGGTTCATAACTAGGCATAATGCTATGCATAATTTGAAATGAATTTTTAGAATTTTTTTAGATCTTATATTGTTACTCTTAGGGTCTAAATTAAGATAAAATCTTTTTATTTGAAAAATTTCAGGATTTTTCATAAAAAAAAGCTTCCATTAGAAAATAAGCCGCTAATAAAATTAAACCTGTAATTTTAACTTTTTTTGGTTTTTATCTCATTTATTAATTTTAAAACTTATTAAAAAAAATCATCACTGTGTTATATTATTAACAAAATTTCATGGCATAAAATGTATTTATACAAAATCAAAATTTAATAAATAAATAAAACAAAAATTACTTATGTGATAAATAAACCATCTAGAAAAAAAATAGTTTTTTTATCACATAATGATCTGCAGTTGTTTTATTTGAGTTAAATGAAACATTATCTTTATAATTCTATATTTAATGAAAACTTTTTTTCAGGCTATAACTTTTTGTAAAAATTAGTAATGAATAGACTTTTAAAGAAAGTGTGCAAATAAATTACTATATCTAAAGTTTTAAATAAGATTATAGTGGCATATACTATAAAAATATGGGATAAGTAAACCGTAAAAGTATTAAAAATATAATATTTTTAAAAACTTCCCCAATCAAAAATAGATCAGAAAGATATTTAAATCTCAAAAAAAAATCCAAAATCATTCACACTCGGAAATAATTTATTTATGAAAAAATATTTAATAAAAAAATCGCCACTATTCATATAAACTTTGTTTCAACATCCTTATTATTACATATTTTTTTAAAAAATAATTTTATAGATTATTAAATGAAATGTTTCATATGTTTATTTATAATTAATTCTAGTCATATAAAGTGAATTTGGTAAAAAATATAAATAATCCATTTTAAAGTGATTATAAAAACCCAAAATACATATATATATATGTTAATAATCCATCACATAAAAACAAAATGAAATATTTAACAAATAAAACAGTATATATCCTCCAATTTTCACTGATTTTATATAAGAAATATATATAATTAAAGTCACTTTTCTTATTGTTAAGATTATTTGCATAAACACGAGGTTTAATATAAAAAATCTCAATGATGATTTAAAATATCCTTTCTAATTTTTTTGAGAATCTTTTTAAAATGTTATTTATAAACCAAATAATACAAAATAAGTATTTTTCACATTATACTCATATTTTCCCTATTACAATTTGATATCCTAAAAACCCCAAGATTCTTTGATAAGTTTTTTATACTTTTATTTAGGCTAATTATATTTAATTTATGCTATTTTTTAGAAAATTTAACCCGATTAATATTATTATTTGCTTCAAAATATTATTTTTAAAAAAAAGTTTAAAAAACTTAATCTTTCAAAAGCCCCCGAATTTTCGGAACTAATTAAAATCAAAATTTTGACTATATTGTTATAAATAAATCATATATATGACAAAATCTTTTTATTTGGCTTGAGATATTAGAAAAATATTGATTAATTTCATCAAAACTGTGGCTTAAGGTGAATGAGGATCCAAAAAAGATAATTTTGGTTATAGTTCAAAAAAAAAGTTCACATCAATATTAAATTTTTTTTAAACTTTAAAAGTATGATCTTTATTAAGTCTGCGTCATGAACTAAATCAAATTTTCTGACTATATCTTATTTATACAAATTAAATCCCAGTGATTTTATTTGTATATAATAATAGTTGCTTCATCTATCAATCATCACACTTATCTATTTTTTTTTCAATTTTAAAATTCGGTTTAAAACCATCAAAATTGATTATTGGGCTAGGATTGAACCTAGAAAAATACTCGCATGTTTTCAAACTTTTTTATTGGCTATTATTAATAAAAAATAATCAAACAACTAATGTATTATCGATTTCATTTAAATTTAAATTAATGATATTGAAAGGGCAATTATTTTCTAATATAAAAAATGTAATTTTGATGTTTAAATGTTTTTAAAATTAATTTCTGAAGAATAAGAGTATTTTATTTCAAGTTTTTGAACTACCAATAAAAAAAAAAGAGGGATTTTTTTCAAGTTGCAGAACTAAGGGGGTAAGGACTTAAGATTATCTTTAATTGAATTAGTGAAAAAATATCATTAAACCGGGTTTGCTTAATTTATGGATCTATTTTCAATTACAATTAAAATTATTTTACGCTAATCCTATAATCATGATAAAGATATAAAAAAATCAACATTTTATTCAAAAAATATAAGTAAATAAAATTATACTTGTATAAAAAATTAATTTTCTTTGTCCCTAATTAAAAAAAATGAAATATATATATGGTAAAGTTATTATATGATACTAATACGTATAAATCGATTTTTTAAACGATCAATATTAAAATTTATTTCAGTCATATGAAAAAATATAAAAAGCAAAATAAAAAAAGCAAAAATAATTTCTAAAAGTCAATTAATTTCCATTAAAAATTATTTTCTGTAAATCAAGATCTTTATCTAAGCCAAGCCAAGCTTATATTAAATTCTATACATGGTATTTATTTTAAATCATTATATATTTTGGAAAAATAAGACAGTGATAATAAATTTTATTTTCATAATATTTGAAACATCCTATTTTATTAAAGTGATATAAAACTTCAGATTTATTTTATATTAATTATTTTTTTTTAAGGGAATTAAATTTGAAGACGTAATAAAAAATTATACTATATAAACTCCATTTATTGAGGCTAATATTATGTGGAAATATTATTTTCTAACTCTTTGTTTTCTAATTTGATATGAATATTAATATGTAACAAAAAGAGAATTAAGGGACACAATTTTATTAAATAAATTTTTATTTAATATAGTGAGATACGCAATAGAAGCTAAAAAATAGTATTTTTCTGTAAAAGAAAGTCTCACTGGAGTTTTATATTATATGTTTCAAAAAAAATTGTGAAATAACAATATTATTTTATATTTATACCAACTATTATTTTTTAATAAAGATAGAACATAAGAAGATTAAAATTGGTTTTTAAAACTATGATTACAACAAATAATATAATTTTAGCATGTGATTTTTGTTTTTTTAGATTTAAATATTTAAAAAAAAAAATTTGAAATTGCCTAATCCATTTTAGTGACATTATAAACATAAAACTGAAAAAAATATCATTTTTCAATAGTATGAAAAAATGCTATAAATATTAACGGCAAACTTTTCCTATTACCAGACCAAAATTCGGTAATATAATCCTTATAAATTCTTGAAATTTTTTTGAGTCTTTATAAGATTTTTTTTAATAAAATAATAAATACTCAAAAATATTAATAATTTGGCTTATTAAAAAAACAGATTTATTTCTCATTATTTTATTTAATGATATTGATTTTTGAAAAAGGTATTATAAATAAAAAATTTCATTAAAAAAAATTATAAATTTTAGTTTTCGATTATTAACTTTTAAAATAAAGCTATGAATTTTTTTTGAGATTTTAAACTTGATTTTTTCTAAAATAATTTATAGATCATTTTTTTTAGAAAATAAACCCTGGATAAACTAAAAATCCGACCTTAACTCCGATTAATATTTTTATCAATATTCTTGGAAAAAATAAAATTTATTAATTAAATTTTGCATTACTATCTAAAAAAATATTTTATAAGAACCAAGAAGCTATATACCTAACAGAAATAAAGCAGAAACGAATTTTTTTATTTGATTGGGGATTAATAAATGCAATAATTTTTATCTAAATAAAAATTATGTTTAAAAAACACCATAAAAATCCTTTTTTGATTGGTTTCCTTCTTTTTTATTAACCACATTTTCAAACACACCAAATTAAAAAAATTAAAATTAAAATTTAATTTTATTAATTTATCGTTAACAAATTCACAACTATTGTTATTTTCTATATTTTCGAACTTATTCTGATATAAATAAATTGATATTAATATTAAAATGATTAGAAAATTCTTTAATTATATCTTATAAAAATATAATACAGAAAATTTTTGGGTTAAAATATATTATATATCACCTTGAAACAAATATGTGTCAAATCTCGACCTTTTATTCTCAAAAAAAATAAAAATATAACCAAACGCTTTGTATTTTAAAAAAAAAAAAACTCTTTATGAAAAAAATTGAAAAAGAGTAGCATGCATCTATAAATAATATGTAAAAAGGCTTTTGTTGGTTTTATCACTGATTTTTCTTTGAATTAATATGTTTTTTGTCTGGTAAAATCGTTTTTAATATTTTTTTGTGCATAAAATAGATGTGAAAATCCAGCCTAGCTTTATTAAATAATAATAATGGTAATAATAATAATAAATTGAGTTTATAATTTTTTAAATATTATTTAGAACAATAAATACTTTAATAAAAATTAACTAAAAATTCGAAAATACAGGCTAATAATTTTTTAAATCATTTCAGTAAATAATATGAATCAATTGATAAGAAATATCAAAGTGAGTTATAGTATAGGATGATATTAAATAACGAATTAAAATAAATAAATGAAATTCATTGTGGATTTTTTTTAAAAAAAAATTTCCCGAATTTATACTTTAATTTATAAATAAAATTTCTAGTGAAATATGTATTATAGTCGTTCTTTATTATAGTTAATTTTTTTTCTTTACACAAATAAAAATGGAATATAATATTATTAGCTTAAAATATTCAAACTAGTTTATTTATCTGAAGAGAGTTTCAAATTTGATCTTTTATGGAATAGAAGCGCATATATTATTTAAATCACAAATAATCAATATTATGGGATATTTTAGCTAATTTATTTATCATAAAAATAAAAAAACCCTGTTAAATTTCACTTTTTTAATCTTTTTAAGGAAAATTAATATATAAAAACCATTACTAAAAAAAGTATTGACATCGATATAGAACTAAATTATATAAATAATTACAACATAAATAATAATCCATGCTTTTTATATAAAGCAATAATCACCATTATTCCAAGATTAAAACATCTGAGGAATTTTTTTTTCATTATTTATTCTTCTTTTTTTACATATAAATGTTTATTTATAGTCCTTTTAAGCAGCGAACATAAACAGAATCTATACTCTATATTTCGATTTGGGTGTTCCAGTTTTATTTTTTAAAATTTAACCGTTAAATTTTTTTTTTTTATTCTGAGATGAAAAATATCTAAACACAAAATGGGTTTAAATGCAATATAATTATTATTTAGGGCTGAATTTTTAGCCTTAATTGCATTATTTTTCATTTTAAACAAAATAAATTATAGAAAAAAAAATCAGAAAAACATTAAAAGTTAGTTTTTTTATTTTTTCAACTGATATAAAAAACTTTCTTTTAGATTATGGCTTTAATGAAAATAAAATAAGTTCTTTCCATTTCTTTGGGTCAAAATTTTGTTTTTTTAACTTAATTTTTATTATTTTCAAACAGAAAATATATTTATTTTGAACTCTTATTAGATAATTAATGGCCTATTATATTTTTACCCTATTATAGGCCACTGGAAATAAATTTCTCTCGGTAAAATGCTATTTTTTAAAAAGAGCCTCTGTTACTTAAATGGAAGGTGATGAGGGATTTTTTTTCTAACAAATTTTACTGAAATATCGTTGATTGAATATACCCTGTATTTTTTTCAATATTTTTTAATTTATTTATAAGAATTATGTATTTTTCAGAGTTTCTAAACTTTTTATTTAACGCTATTTAGTTTGGATTACTAATTTTTAGATATATTTATAATTATTTATAATATACTTGAAAACTTGAAAATATCAAGATTTTAGAGAAATAAATTATCATAAATTTAAAGGTGAAAATTTTTTAACCCTAAAAAGTATCATAATAAAATAAAATTTAAATCTTATGATAAATATTAAATCACAAAAAAATTTGTAAAAAAATCGTTTGAAATAATAAATAAAATGAAGTAAATTGACAATTTTCTATCCCAAAAAAAAATTAAAAAAAATAAGATTATAATTATTAAAATAAAATATATATTTTTTCAAAAAAAAATAGTACTTATAAAATGATTTAATAATAATTTTCTATAACAAAAATCATAAAAAATTTATAATTTTTTTACTCGGTCTTTTTTTAATAATTCGAAAATATGATTTTTTTATTTCATTCATCAAAATATTTAATATCGAGAAATGTAATACTGACGCTAAGTTAAAATCACCTCAAAATATCTTGGATCAAAATGAGTAAAAATCAAAAGAAATCTGGTATATATTAAGTAAATCTATATTTTCTAATTCATTCTCACTCCGAGATATTAGAATTTTTGACTCTGAGCTCTTATTAAAACTAATTTTGGCAAAAATAATCCAAGAAAGTGAATTTTTCCTTTCTATTCTGATATTTTATTAATTCGGAACGTATTATCTTTTAAAAAGAGTTCTTATAAGAGCCAAAATTTAAAATATAAATAGAGGTTTTATAAAGCCCATCTATTCTTGGTTTTTTTTAGAACTTCGGATTGAATTTCAATTATTATTAATAAAAAAACAACCCATTTAAAAAGGGTAGGGAATTTTTTTATTTGCAAGTTTGATTTTTTTAAACTTAATAAACTGAACATATCGTATATTGCTTATAAATTCTTTTGTGAGTATATTTTTTCGAATCGCCTGGAGACCATACTGAAACTTTTTTCAAAAAATTTTTGTAATAGGTTATTAAAAATAAAAAATTATCAAAAATATTCTTTCCCGAATTTTTATTTCTGATAAAGGATATCCTTCATTAATAAAATGAGTATTATAATAAAACTAAAGGGATGATTTTCTAAAAAATAATTTACTGATATTACAAATATTTAAATATTTAAATATTTAAGTAGATTAATGAGTGTCGAAAATGGTATCATCTGATTTTTTTATAGCGGCAGAGGGGATGAGGGTGACAAATTTTTTTAAATTAGTTTTTATAACTTTTTATTAACTTTAAAATAAATCTCCCGTAAAAAAAAAAAAAAAAAAACTGATTTTTTTATGTCCTCTTAAAGTGTCCATCAGTTATTGATACTATGAAAAATCAAAATCATGTTACTCCCATATTTTATTTATTATATAATAGTGAATTAAAGTGAGAGTCAATAGATATTAGAATTATTTCAATAATTATTAATAAGTATATATCATTTTTTCAGAAAAATCTTAATTCAAATTTATGAATAGGGATTTTATTAGCTTAATATAAAATTTTAATGTCAGTTCTGCCTCAGATACCAATTATCTGGCAGTTATTGAAGGATATATATTAAATTATTTGGTAAAGAATATAATCGGATATTTTTCTTCCTTTTGGTTTTTTTCTTGAATATTTCCGGAAATATTAAGTAAAATTTTCTTAAAACGAATTTTAACTCTGAGATTTTACCAAAAATATTGTTAAGTGTATGGATATTTCTCTAAATAAAAGAAAAAGCCTATCTTTAAAAAGTAAATATACTTTTACTGTACCTCTGAAGATAAACAAAAAATAATAATAATATGTAATATTTAAAATGGCTTTATAAAATTTGGAATTTTTTCGATCAATAGGTTTTCTTGAACGTAGATTTTTTTTCTAATAATTACAAATATTAAATTAATTTTTATACAAACTATTCATTAATTTGTTGAGCTGATATTATTAGGATTTAAAACAAACAAAAATATGATTATATTTTGAATCTATTGGTGCTGTGAGTACTTTGCAATATTATTTTGGATTCAATAACTAAAAAAATTAATTTTGACTATGTAATATTGTATAATATTATCTTCGACTTGGAATCAACCACTGAGGTACTATGAGAGTCAATATTTTTTCTTTATAGTTAGGGGGGGGGGGTGATATAGTAATTTCAAAATCTCTAAATACAAGTAAATTTGATCAAATAAAGATTAAATTTTTAAATTATCCACAAGATAAAAAAATCTAAATATAATTTTAGATTTTTGCGATATATACTAGTTTTTTACCGTATTTTCAAAAAAAAAAAATCGAATATTTTTTTAAAAAATATATTAAATTGTTTATCAGAGGGTATATATCATATTTTCTTGAAAATTTTTAATTAAACATATATATATACATATATATTCAGTGATTTTAGTTTTTCATATTTCAATAAAAATTCATAATAAAAAATATCATTTTTTAAAAAACAGATTACGAAATCAAACATTAAAAAAAAATTATTCAAGCTAAAAATCTTGATAGAAGTTATTTCTTATTAAATAGCAAAAACTCCAAACTTTTATCTAAATAATAACTGTTTTTTGAATTTTAGAAAATATGATTATGTTTTTCCATGGATACTACAATTTTTTACGTATATATATTTTACATGTTTTATATATTATTTAGAATGTTTATAATAGCAATTTTTTAGCATCAGATATTATATTTTTTGAAAAAACAATAAAAATACTAGTTTTCTTTTTTCAAAAAAAAATATCTAATTTTAAATTAGAGTAAAAGCACGATTTATATATTACAATTAATTTAGGATTATTAAGTGTTTTTTTTGGCAATTTTTTAATCTTTTTAAATTATTTATTGGCATTTCATTTAAATATATAATTTATGACGATTAGAAAGCATATTTTCACTGATTTCTAAAACTAGATTTTTTTAAAAAAATTTATACTGCTACATGATATAAAATCAAAAATTTACACAGATTATGCAGTTTTAATTTTATATTTTAATTTGTTTTTTTCCGTTTTATTTAAAAAATTTACTTTCCAGTATCCAGAAAAAACGCTCAATTTGGATATTTTTCAATAATTCTGTTTCTTGGATAGATTATTTTTCTCCAATTTTTCAAATAAATGTATTAAGAGTTTTTTTAAATTAACCAAAGAAAAAGCCAATATCAAGAGTCCTTATTTTTTTGTGATTCTGTTTCTACTTTTATTATAAAAAATTATTATTTGGGAATCTCTGCTATAGCAGGATATATAAAGGATAATTTCATCATTAGATTATCCAAAATTACCTAAAAAAAATTCAATATACAAAAGTCGCAATTAAATAAGTGACCTATGTGATAAACAGATTTATTTCAATAAAGCGAATCTTTTGATAATTTAATTAGTTATAACGAAAAAAATATATAATTTTCAATTAATGGGTTATAACATATACGAGGTTTTTATTAAATTACAAGATTTTTTTATTAAAATCGCGACATTTTGATTAGTGGAGGTCTATCTCAATATACTTGTTTAATATAAACAAGATTAAATTTATCAATACATGGCATTTTTTCCAAAATTTGATCTAGCATTTAAAGAAGCACATTTAACACCAAAATTGAGTAATTTTAACATAATAACATACTATTTGAGATAGTAAATATCATTTTAGTAAGAGATAAAATTATTGATAAATTTTACAACATATCAACATGAAATCAATAGAATTTTTGAGCCCAAAAGTAGTATCTTCTCTCAATAAGTCCTTTATAAATATGTTGGCTATAGATATCTATGTATATTAAAATAAAAGGTTCTTTAAAAAAATGAATTGTCTTTCTTTTCTGCACACTTTTAATTGGGAATAAGGTTTAGGATATCAAACAAAATATTGCAGAAATAAATATATAGGATATTTGAAGTTTTTAAATGAGGTTTATTATTTTAATTGAATGGTGAGATTGGTTCAATATCTCTAAGTAAAGAAGGAAGAAGTGACTTGAAAGGCATGAGTTTGCTTATCGCTTATTGTGTCATTAATATCTTTAGTACTCATTAACCCATAATAATTTAAAATAGATTTAATACGGTTAAATGGTTTTTTTCATCAAAAGCTGGAAAAAATAGATGGAACCTGAATAATTACGCAAAATCGGGAAAATATGCACATAATCTAGTTTTAACCAGTCATTTTTGCCCGCAGATTTCGAGAAAATTTCGCAAAAAATTATGCGCACATTATTGAACAGTTTTTTTTGGTTTCATTCATTCATTAACTGATCCAAAAAATGACTTTTGATTTCTTAATCTATTCTGGGATCCAGAAATAAACTGAAACCCTGTTTTTGCTAATTACCATTTTCTATTTAACGATTAAATTGGGTTTATTTAATTATTGGGATTTATAATAAACCAAACGTATTAATTATAGGGCAGAGATAGCTATAATTTAACCACTTGTCCTGAAAGAGCAAAAATGTGACATATCTATTTGATAAATTCTTTATGAAATAACGAAAGAATCACTTTTATAAAATATTATTGGAAATTTATTATAGCCGAGGTTGTGTTTTAGAAAAAAGCAAAAGAATAACCAAAGTTTTTATTACAAAAAAATTTTGCGGAATTTTTTTGAAATTTGTTGACAAAAATAACTGGAAAAAAGTAGATTCTACACTTATTTTCCAGGATTTGCGGAAATTTCCAGGTTTTATATAATTTTTCCAGACTTTGTCTACCGATTAACGCCATCCAATTTGATACATTTGCCCATTTTTAGTAAATAAATCGAATTTGAGAATTTCGAAGATCCGTCTATAACGGTGATCTTTTTAAAAATATAAAGTAAATAATTTAAAAAAAGCCCGTATATAGGTAAATTGTGTATATTTCGATTAAACCACAATATTGAGATGTACTTCCGTTCATAAATCAACGCGATTTATAGAAAATAATACCGATAGTTTAGAGAAGATCCCGTGTATCGATATATCCTATTAATTGATAATAGCCTAGTCTTTTCGATATTAAACTATTAGATTCTCCTTGAGAGCGGATAATTCAGAGAATTATTGGGTATATATTGAAGGTTATATCAAAACTAGACTTTTTTATACTGTGTAAACCATTGGATAAAAATGAATTTAATCACTACATTACCAATAAAAATAGAAAAAATATACTAACTGTAATAAAATTTCAACATTATTCCAATAGAAGGTATCTTTTGTAATTCTAATTCTATAATACCCAATAAATTTACACTTTATCTAAGCCATATTCCCAAATTATGAAAGTAGTAAAAATTCAATAGGGAAGATTCCGCTCTCAAAGAGAATCTCCCAAATATATCCACAGATGGAAATATATATTTTTTTATAAGCACTTGACTTATTCTGTACCCAAAAGTGTATTAAATTCCTATTTGTGTATAGTAACACTTATTATTCGCTCATAATAAAAAAATTAATAGTTTAGGTTGATTATTAGCAAAATGTGTATTGTCTGAACAATGATTTCTATTTTGTACTACCAAAAATGAAAATTTAAAGAGACAATATTTTTTGTTTTCCCATTTGGTAGGAATGATTATAGGGAGTTACATAAACTGATTGAGTAATAAAAATTGAAACAATCAAAGAAAAGTTAAATACTATGGGAAAACTTTTGTAGATTTATTAATTTAAACCTTTTATTATTTTTATTGGATTATTAATAAAATAAAAACCTATTTAGCCAGTATTATAAACAGTGATGAAATGTCCGACCTGGAAAGATATTCGAATTTAACTCTTTCCGGGTTTTTGGTAAAAATATGGAAAAAATTTTTCGGCCAGCAATGAAATTTAGTCACAGATTCTCTTGAAATTGTGTTAATTTTATTTGCTATCAAATAGAAAGCTTTAAATTTATCGATTGATAAATAATTTTATTTTTTAATCTTTAAGTGTCAGCACTGAAAATTGGTAAGCTAAATTGCGACAAAATTTAAACCAATAGATATATAATTTCACTATAAGAATATTTGCAAACTATTATCCATTTTAACAAGTTGGAGAATAGTTTTCAAAAAAATGTAACCTATGAGTACTTGCAGTTCCCTGGGTTTTCAGGGATAAAGTGGAAATGATTAAACAAATTATTCTTTGGGTAAATGTGGTGTTAATTACTTTTGGCTAAACTATCACTACTTCAATTATTTAAAATTCGCGTATGATTCATAATTATTAAATTATTTCAAATATTGTTAGTATTTATTATTCATCGGTTCAGAAATTTCATTTATGTTTTTATTAGATCATTTTTGCAATTCAGTGCTGAGAGAATTTTTTCGAATGAAATTTATTGGTATATTACAAAACACTTGAAAGGGAAAATACACCACTTACAAATAAATAAAAACTGCACAAAACCACTTCTAGGGAATGAGGAACTAAATAAGAAATGCTTCTTTCGAAATAATTATTTTTTCCCTATTCTGTGCTTATTTGTTGCAGTGCAGATCATCATCGTCTTATAAAAACACTGATTATGAAATGATGACACAAAAACAAAGATACGACTTCTATAAAAATTATCCAATTATCATACAATATAATATTACTAGTGCATTTTTAATTCTGTAAGTAAATTAACCAATAGTGCAGTAGTAAATGAGGCTCAAATATGTTATGGCTTGGATGGTTGTCAACCCACACATTCAAAAAGAGGACTAAGTATATGCGAGCATATTATGGTGATAGACATTATCCCACCGCGCATTTCATCTGCCCGATCAAGTAATTATTTTAAATATTTAATTCTAATTACGAATAAAATATTTTTTAGCCCTTAACTCTTTCGCCGCCGGTGGGCCATTTCGCGCCATTTTCATGCCCACTATTTATGTTGCCTTGATTTCCATTCAAAAAATTAGTAATCTATTGGCCGAACTGTTGAAATTGGCTAATAAGTTTGAAAAATTTAGCAAATCAAAGTACTTAGCACACACGGAGACGAAAGAGTTAAGTATACAAGCTATACCTATAGCTTGATTTTTTATTTTGAGTGGTCAATAGTACATCACCGTATTAAATACCTTTTTGGCTTTCTAGTGGTTGTATCACAATAAATAAGTCGTTTGTAAGTAGCTTATAATGATAAGAAAAAAAAGTAGGGTATGACTCAACGTCAAGAAATAAAATTCTTTTAAGCAAAGAAGTTATAATACCATGTATTAGTTTTTTAAATTCCAGAATTCTAAAGTACTTAGATTTGTTAGAGCTTGAAAAAAACCACTTATAAATTTGATTTTTAACCAATTAATGTAAATCTGTATAGACCGAGAGTATATATGAAGTAATATTGGGTATAAACAATGTCCAATTTAGTCTTTTGACCGTAAAGAGTTATATTGAATCTTGATTATTTCATTTAAAATTAGTTAACTCCAGAATGACTTTTATTTCCAAAATTAAATCGGTTTTAGGTACCTCCTTTAGATAAAGAGATTCCTGTACTGAATGAGCTAACGTAATCCTATTTTAGAGCAAAATTTATTTCTAAAAGATAGTAAAAAAAGCTATTGTAGGTATATTTATATATTATTTACTCGGATAAATTATTCTAAACAGAATTTAACCAATAGTTGATAATATAAATTAATGATATACAGTTTCTTTATGTAATGTATCATATCCAGCTGAAATTAGGCCCCACTATTAATAATTTTACTAAAATAGTGCGAGTGTCTAAATAAGCTGATACCAATCTAAATAGATATACTAATTAGCAAGTATGTAAACAAAGTATATTTTCCGTAAAAAATTAATAAAGAGTTGACCAAAGTAGAAATCAGTTGTTAGTTGGGTCAATTAATATGACAGATTCTTATTAATGTCATATTTTTTTGTATGTGTAAGCCATTGGTTAAAATAAAATCAATCATAACTTATCTAATAAAAATATTAAAGCATTTTTTTGATTATAGCATGATTTTAATGGAAGATGGCATAATGGAAAAAAATACTAACTCTGATAAATTTCCGAATTCTGCTAATAGAAAATATCATTTTTATTTTCAGTTCTATATTATCCAATAATTTATGAGAAAATCCTATCAGCATTTTTACAAATTATGGAATTGGTAAAAATTTAGTAGGGATGTCATCTCTAAAACAAAATCTCCCATACATTGATTTTATTAAAATATGAATTCCTAATTTGCCATGGCCGTTAATTCAACCAATGATAACTATGGTAAAAAAGAGTGTTCTCAGAAAGAATCTTACATAAAGAATAGTAAATTTGCCAAAAGTAATCTCCTAACTAGCATCAAAACTAAAATCACAAATTGATCTGTGGTTAAATAAAAAAAAGATGAAAAGAATCAATTTACATGGTCAAACGATAAAATATATTTAAAGCTACATGCACCAACTTAAAGCTATTCCGGTTCTATTATATTTCAATAAATGAAAAGATAATTTTTGTATACAGGTTAGATATGGTAATTTTTTAAAATTTCAATCTTAACTAAAGTGTTTGCACCTTTAAATAATAATGAGAATGAGGTATTTGGAGATCTTAAGCTTTGTAGAGGTAAATAATAAAATTTGGATGCTTTAAATTCTCAATAAGGGGATTAAAACAGAAATTCGATAAAGCATTTATCCATATTCGATTTGAAAAAAATTATAAGGGCTTTGGACAATCTATCTTCTGCGACCCCAGCGATTCATGTTTTAAGTGATATGGTGCTTTATCTAATGAGATTCTCAGAGTTAGCTTTTCACCTCAACACCAATTTTAATGGAATTCCGTGATACAAAAAAAAAAAAACCAACTTGAATGGGTGCCAGGGCTATAGGTGTGCTACCAATTGACATACTGGACATTTCATATACTTTTTGGCCAATAATAAAAAAATAATATGAATTAACTTTTTTTATGGACAATGTTATAAAATACACAAAATTCATTTGTTAACACCATCTTAATTATACAAAATGATAGGGAGAAAAAGTATACGAAATGGTAGTTTGCAAACAGTCATCGCACCACTTGAATATTATTAGCAGTTGTGTCAAATGTTTCTGTACCACACATTTTAGCCAATATTGTTAAAAAATTTATCCAACTTCTAACGCGTAAGCTACATTCCCTATCCAAATCAGATGCTATATGTAATATTTTCTATTCACATCCATATCCATTTCAGGTTGGGTGGATCACAAAAAAGATATCTATTTTTCGGAAAAATATATTCGCAAAAATCCCCCTTATATTATTGGTATCAATACGAATTTATCCAGTAATAGTTGATTATTTTTACAAATGGGTAGCTATTATTATTTAATACTTCGAGGGGTCAAGTGGAGTTAATCAACAAGTCAATCATGCGGGGTTATCCATTATATTCTAATAAAAAAATTTAGCCTAATAGCCGTTGGATAAAAATATAGACGAAATTTTCAATCTATTTGCTAAAAGCTTAGTTTCCCCTCTATTACTTCCGGTATCTCCATGAATATTGGACACCCTAAAATGGCCATAACTGCACATTTTTGAATTAGATTTACCCCATTAATAAAACATATCCAACTACCTTTCACCTTCTATATTAGGATATCTATTTATTACATAAATCTTTCACCTTCTCACGTACAAACGTATTAATCAAAGGCACTGGTTGTTTACATTATATGATATATCCAATTATATACCAATTTAATGATAGACATAATTTAACCCCTTCAAGTTGTAAGGGCTTTACCGAATAGTTTTGATTCAAGGTTAATCATGATATTTTTTGATTTTTATTATGCCTATAGAAAACGTTAGCAATAATATTTACGCTTTTGTCTATTTTTATTGGTAGAAAATTATTAGCATTTTTTTGTCTTTTAGCCTCAAAATACCTTCCAGGCTTTCTATTTTGGTAGTATGTATTCCCATAATTTGTATTCAAATATATATGGGTGTAATGCCAGTTAAATTCATCATTTGTGAATGGCTGTAAAGCATGTCACTATTATTTAATCAAACTGGTTTAGGCCTTAAATTTTTATAAAATAAGCACTGCGTATAAAATTTAAAACAATGATTTGTCAGATCTTATAATCAAAGGATAGGTGCAGCGAATGGATGGACGCCTTGGGAAATTATGCGCCTAATTTTATTATTCTTATATAATGTGTAATAGGTGCAAAAAAATTTTCTGCTGAGCTTTTATATAAACCCAAACCTGTTAGGTCAAACGCTGGACATTCTGGCTTCGTAGCTCTTTAAATATCCCTCATTATATTATTTTACACCGAATCCCAACTTTCCTCTCTTTATCTGTCCCCCCAGTTTTCGTATAATTTCTGGCTTATTATCAACTAACTTATAAGCATCTTATCCCTGTATACCTCCAAACCCCGGTTCCGCACTCTATACACATTATTTACTCCGTGTAATATTATCATATTCTTCCTATCTTCAATTCATCTGTTCCTCAGAACAATATATAGGATTACTTAAACACAATTCGATCTCAAGTTTATTCCAAAATTTCCAATATCATATTTTTAACTGTATCCCTTTCCAAGTTTGATTCTTTCCATACACCCTTTCATTCCCCGATCATCCCTACATCATCTCGGAATCCTACATCTTTAATCTTAAACTTCTAACCGACGCTTTCCTCTAAAAAAAACTCTTTGAAATGGATTTCTTGAAAAACGTCGACGAGGCTACCAACGATTTTAATTCTCAATTTCTTAATCATGAGTCCAAACTTCCCGAAACCGAAATATCTGTTGTAAGCTATGGCGCCTTTGAAAAAAAATCTTTTCCAAGAAATTCGGATTCTGAAGATTCCATGTCTACTTCAGCTCCCAGCAAGTCTCCCATGATAAGCCCGGAGATTGGTTCTGATTCTACCCAACTTACCCTTCGTGCTCTTGTCTCCACCAAGGAAGCTGGAATAATTATTGGTAAGTCTGGGAAAAACGTTTCCGATCTTCGCGACTTGGCTCAGGTTAAGGCTGGTGTTTCCAAAGTTGTACCCGAGAATCACGATAGGGTTCTTTCCATATCTGGCTCAATAGATAACGTTGCACATGCCTATGAAATCGTCGCCCAGAATTTGTTTGATAATCCCCCTTCGAATTCAGCATCTAACTTCCAAAGCAGCAGCCCTGATTCTTTCAAAAAGAATTCTGTAGTTATTCGAATCTTAATTTCTCATAATTTAATGGGAACTATTATCGGAAAGCAAGGAGTCAAAATTAAGAATATACAAGATAACTCTGGTGCCCGCCTAATTGCTACAAAAGAAATGTTGCCCCAATCCACCGAACGTGTTGTTGAAATTCACGGCACCGTTGCTCAAATAAAGATTGCTATTTTCGAAATCGGAAAATGCTTGATCGAAGATAGTGAACGTGGTGTTGGTACTGTTCTTTATAATCCTTCCGCTAGAGTTCCCACAGTTTCTTCTCTTTCGAATCCCTATGTTAATAACCCTCGTGCTTCTGTTGATTTTTCTTCTGATTTTGATAATCAGAGCTCCAATAATTATAAGTACTTGAGAAATCGTGCATTCACAACATCTGTCCCAAACTACAATAACAACCAAGATAACATGATCTCATCCATGCCTAACCCCATTCAAGCTGACTTAACATTTGCCTACCAAAATAATAATATTCCTAACCTTAATAATAACAGATATTTACCTCCCCATTTGCAACAATTGGGACGCTTTCGTTCTCAGTCTGTTTCAAACAATAATCAATACCAAAACAGAGCCGCTCCCGAAATATACACTCAAGAAATCTCCATTCCCGGAGATATGGTTGGTTGCATCATAGGAAAGGCAGGCTCCAGGATAACTGAGATCCGTAGAATTAGTGGATCCAGAATTGAGATAGCTAAAGCCTCAGACCCTGACTCTGGTGAGCGTTTGTTCACCATTTCGGGGACCTCTGAGTCAAACGAAAAGGCCCTTTATCTTTTGTACGGACAACTTGAGGCCGAAAGAGAACGACGTTTGGCAAATGCTAGATTGGCTGCTAATCTTGAGTCTCTTGTTGATCTGACGCTTACCGAAAACTAAGGGATATGTTATTTACTATCTTAAATTCGCCTAATATGTTCCTTTCTTTATTCTGGCTTATCTATCTTTTAGTATATCCTTGAATTCTTGTTTTTCTACACATTGTCTTCTATAAATATTTTCCTTCCTGTTCTTTCATCGTGATACCAAAATAATATTGTTAAAATGTTTTTTTTGTTTTTTTATATCCTTTTATTAATAGCTTCATCGCTTCTGGGGCTTTTTATATACGCTTTTTTATTCAGTCATGATTTTGCTTTTTGAAACCTTATTATAATCTGTATTTTTTCTTGATTCCTCTTTTTTATATTGATGAAAATGCATTTGTATTCGTAAGAAGGCATGCAGATCATTTTACACCTTGTAAGATATTTTATTAGTTTTTTATATACCATCTAATACGTTATTTTGTATAGATAAGTTAATAAGCCTCAAAAAACGATGATGGTAAGTATCTGATGTGAATAACATGTATGCAAATTCAATTTTGTTCAAGTAATATTTACAAGATCGTCTTGTATTAAATACCACCGAAAATAGCCTCATTTAAAATCGAACCCCTTAAAGCCAAAATTTAAGCTTGGTGTCCTTTTATGATATTTTTTATTTTACTTTTCTTATCCGAATAATAAGCCCAAATTAACTGTAAAATTTAAGAGGGCAATAATAAGAAATCGGGTTCATTTTTACACGCTTAACAATAGAAAGAATATATTTTAATTGACTAGAGCTTTCACTTTTCATGATTCAAAAAATCCACAGACTCTTTTTTAAAATTATACAAATTTATATTTGGTATCTATAAAAAACCCAAACGTTGCTTGAGATAAATTCTTACTATATCTAGAATTCGAATTTTATTTTTGCGCCATCTGCAATGAAAGGGTTTATTGATGAATATAATGCTAAAAATCAGAATTAAATTTAATTAAAGCAATAGAAGGATATATTTTTTATCACGGGCTTTTAATGTAAGATAATTTCGAGAAAAATTATACCAAAATAATATCAAAAAATGAAGAAAATAATAGAAAATAATGTTTTCCTAGTGAAATAAGTTTCACTGTCAAAATACGCTCTACTTACTAATGGGAATGAATTGCGATTTGAAAACAGAAAGACCCCCCCCCCCCCATCTGACATTGCTTCAAGTAGGCTGTATGACTGAAGTTGCGTACAGTCATGAATATGACTAGTTATCAATGAAATAAAAGTGTACTGATATCGAAATATAGGTTAGATCTACACGGCCTTTCTACAAATGACCGCTATATGCTGATATCACCCCAGCTATCGAACGCTGGACTTTGGCACAGGTAATATCTCAGATAATTCTAAGCAGTTCATTTACTGCTGTTTCAATCTTCCCTAGAGTCGTTGAAGTTCGAATCAACAGCTTTATCTCCATTATTCGCAGTTATAATAATATTGCAGTGCTTTATAAAGTTTTAGTGTAGTGTACTTTGAAAAGCACGCTAGTTAAACCCATAAAACTACAGATGGAATTTTACTCGGGAGATCTAATATCTACTCTATCTTACTTTACATTTAAGGATTTGGATTCTATTGGTTATTCAATTCCAATTTTCGAATGAACATCCTATATATTAGCAAATTGGAGTACATAGAGCACTATTGGCGTTAAATGGATAAATGAATTCAATAGAAAGGACTGGATCAATAACATATGTAATGTAATCACATTGGCACTAAATTTTATATCGTTGCTCAAATACAAAATAAGATTTGTAAATGAGTTTGAAGGTCATAAGCTTAGCCAATGGGGTTTAAACTTGTGTTGAATCTGTTTTATTTTTGATTGTAATACAAATATGGTTTTAACATTATCATAATTTTAACGTTTTCTATAGAAATTGTATAAACTATTTTACTTGCAGATTATATTATGATACCGTGATTATCTTTTGTCTCAATATTTTATATGCTTATATATAATCCATCATTCTCACACGATTATATTCAATATGCAATTCGTTTCATTTGAAGATTACGATAAAATATCAGACATTCGTCCCAAGTATGAAAATCCCTTTTATAAATTAATGGATAGACTAAAATTGTCTATAAGCCAGAGTAATGTATCAAGGAACCATAATAAAACGGATGAATCCTTAAATTCAAATGACTCTAGGAATAAAATATCATTAAAAGAGCAGAAGGAGTACGATAGACGGGTTTTGTCACAATTAAACACGATAATAGCGCCCAAGAACCCTTCTGCTAAGCTAAGTATTGAATCCTCACTGAATCCCGGAATATCCCGTGCATCTGTCGTAATTGATAAATTTAGCCCTTCGTTTGGCTCTTCAAGAGTCAATCATCTAAGTGTCATTTCTAAAAGCCCACAAAGTTTCAATAGTTCAATAGATTTGAAGAAATTTAGATTGGAAGATTCTTCAACTACCGATGATTTACTAATTAGTTCACCTTTAAGAAATTCTTCTTACTCCAACTCTTTTTCTGATTTACAAAAGCATATAAGCACAGGATCTTACAATTCTAACAGTCGCTTCATTAATGAAGATTCCCATTTCAATTCAATATCAGAGGTAGTACCGACAAATGATTTTGTTGTCAAAAAAGAATTTATACCATTATTCAAAAAAAAAATACCTCTGATACCAGAGGCTCGGAAAAAAATTAAAATAAATGTTGAGGCCTCTCTGAATAAAAAACCAAATAGAGTCTCTATAGAAAAAAAACCTCAAAAGTTAGTCAATTATGATTTGGATTATGATACTGAAGAATCAAAGGATCAAGAAGTTTTTTCAAAATGTGACAAATGTAAGGAAAAGTTTAAAACTTCTGAATTACAGCATCATTGTAATTCGTGTGGTAAGTTATTTCAATTTTCTATAATCTAGAACTTTAATAATAACTTTTATTTTTTCCCCCTATAGGCGAAAATTTTTGCTCAGATTGTATTCTTTTGACAAAAACAAATAAAATTGTAGATGAAAGATTCAATGCCTTGGTATGTCCATCTTGTTCCCAAAGCTTTACACGTTCAAGTTCTACCCAGAATCTTCAACAAAATTTGATTTCCAACACCAACAGTAATCTGATTCATTTTACAGGAAACCAATTCAATTTTACTGAGAATCTTCCTTCACTCAAAAACAAAAACATAATAAATTCACTAACCAATTTTAATGTAAAGAGCAACTACACCCTATCAAAAGTAGACAAATCCGCTTATCATAATAGGAAAATTGTCCCAAACTCAAAAGAATCTTTCTCTTCTCAATCAATAGACCAAAATGATTTCCAAAATAATAAAAATCTTTACGAAAATTATACCAATAATATCAATAAACCCAATTCTTCGAAAGTTTCTAAAAGTTCCTACTATCATATGGCTTCAAAACTTGATTTGAATATTTTTAGTGGATCTGATTTTCCATTTGCTAAAAATATAATACAAATTGCTGACAATCAGCTAGTACATCAAACTGACGAGTTGGCAAAATTCCTAGAATCTTCGAAATTTACCATTAATAATAGGTTTCCAGCTTCTGATCAATTGTTACTTTCAAAAAAAAACGAAGTGATAGATAGGTATTCTAACATACATTATCTTGATGAATCTTTAGACGACGAGAACAGAATTATAACAGTTAAAAACTTAGTTTTTAAAAATATCTCACAAATAAATGGAAAAAACAAAAAGGCGATTGCTAAAAGGGATATCTGGAGAAATTCTATAAAATTTTCCGAAAATTCCCTTATACACCTCAAAAAAATGTGTGTACAACTTCTTAAAGATGAAAATGTTGTTGATTTTCAAAAGTGGATCGACATACTAGTTGGTTTGGTAATCCAATCAGTCGATTATACCCATGTGGCAGTCGAAATAGGAGGAAGCAATGATTTATCTCAATATATAAGAATAAAGATCATCCCAAATGGAAGAATTGAACACTCTCGATACTTAAATGGCGCTATAATTTCTAAAGTTTTTGCGAATAAAAACAACAGTAAGGTTATCAAAGATGTGAGACTAATAATAATATCTTTTCCATTGAAGTATGATACTATTGAAGACCAATATGTTTCTTTGGGAAAAGTAAACGAGTTGGAAGATAAATATGTTTCCAAAGTTGTATCTCGTATAGCTTCCTACAAACCCAACTTGTTACTTTTAGAAAAAGGAATCTCAAATTCTTTTTTAAAAGAACTTTCTAAAAGAAATATATCCGTTGTCACTGATATAAGAAGGAGTGTTCTTCGTAACATTGCATATCTTGCTGGAGCAGATATAATATCTTCTGTAGACAAGTTATATAACAATCCTGCTCTTGGTAAGTGTGGAAATATGTATACACAAGTTTTTCAGAACGAAGATATGTTGTGTGGAGTAGAAAATATAATTTTCCTTGATAACTGTAAACCTGAAAGAGGTGGCACGATTATATTGCGTGGAGGATCCGGAATTGAACTTGCTCCCGTTAAAAGAGCGGCAAAAATGCTGTTGAGTTTGGCACATGGTCTTGGATCTCAGCAGGCTATTATCACCAATGATTTCGGAGTTTTCTCTCATGAATTAGCTAAAAGAAAAGAATTGCTTTCGTTCAAAACTATGGACCATCTGGAAGCCAACAAGGTCCTTCAAACATACTCACAAAAGATTTCGTCCACTTTTCCGTATTCGATTTTAAAGTATCCACCCGAATTGATAAGAATGGTTGAGGCTGAAAATAAGCTTAAAATTCTAAATGATCGGTATACTCATTTGAACTTAGGCTTTGATGAGATATCCGAATCTACACACCCATCAACGCCCTCAATACCTCTTGATCTTCAATTTCCATTATCTCAAAAATTTCTTAAAGACAATAAAAATACTGAGGAATCTAGATCGTATCTCTCGTTTTTAAGGGAATCAGCTCCGTTAGAAAGGTTAGTTAATTTAGGGAACGATTTCATTAAAAATAACAAAGTCCCTCCCTCTCTATGGGAGAATCAAAATTTGGTTATAGCTTATGTTGTCAAACAAAATAAAGAAGTTCACTCAGGCAGATGCCGAACTTGTATACCTCCACAAGTACATACAATAGAATTCCATTGTTTAAACGACACTACACTAGGCCATTTTCTTCAGATGATTTGCTTTAACCTTAACCTAGATTGCCCTAGTGATAATCCCTGTGGCTATCCATTGTACCAACACACTCTTAGTTATATTAGTGGCGATTGCTCTGTAGACGTTTCAATGAGCGAATTTCCTTGTCCTATATCTGGTATGAGTGAAATCATTTTGATGTGGGCCGAGTGTAGAAAATGCAAGTCTAAAACTCCTTACACATCACTTTCTTATGACTCTTGGTATCTTTCATTTGGAAAGTATCTAGAGATTTTTTACAACGGAGAGAACATAACTCCCAGAGCCTCTGTTTGTCAGCACAGGCTTTATCTCGATTTTACCCATTGGTTTACGTACCGAAACATGTCTGTAAAAATAAATAGGCAGAGTTTGAAAGTTTACGATATAATACCGCCCTCATTACCTTTAAACTTTGAAATAGATACAAACATAGAAATCAAAAATGAAGAAGTTTCCATCCTTAGTTCTAGATTACACAATTATTTTGATTCTCTATTATCCCTGATTAAAAGTTTTCCAATTGAAGATATACCTCCCAGCTCGAAACAACAATACCAAGCTTCCGTGGATAATTTGAATCAACGTGTATTATCTGAAAACACTTATTTTGCTAAATTTTTAAGTCAAGTTTCGTCTAGTAGCCATCCTGCCGATACTTTGTCCCTTGCTCAAGTTTATGTAAGACTTCAAAACAAAGTGATAGAGTGGGATTTTTTAATATCGAACTTATATGCAAGTCTTTTAAAACAGAAAAATTCCAGTTTGGCATCTTATTTGGGTTTGTTAAAAAGGAATCACTCTTTTGCCACCAACAAAACTGAAAATTCTGCTTTGGGTACCATCATTTCTAGATCAAATACAAATCCTTCACCATTCGCTGCACAATTAAACGATAATGATAAACTATCGTTTTTTGATGTTGGGTCTTCCAATATAAGAGGCGATGATTTTTATAGCAATGATGAAATCGTTTTCTCATCCAATCTAAATATCGAACCTGAAACAAAACTTGAGGATACAGACATACCTCTGTTAGGTAAATCTCCTTTTTCAGACGAGTCTCAATACGAAATAACCCAAAATATAGATTTGGAAGTATATAAACGAAGATCCCATTTTAGACGGATGTCAATCGAGATAATAAAAGAAGAACGAAGAAGGGATGCTTTGCTTAAATCTGGAACTAACAAAAAATCTAAATATCTTAAACCTACTATATTACCTGGAGAACACTTATATTTTATAGGTAATAATAAAAATCGATCCGAAAGCCCTTCTAATCTTTTAATCAGGGAGAGTGTTGAAAGTAGTTCCAGATTTGATTTTGATTCAATCCCTCAAACAAAAATTGAAAAATTACCTGGAATAGATATTGATAAACAATCAAGCTCATTAAACCCAATAACGCCAAATTCCGAAGATTTAAAATATGTTCAGAGGTTTATTTCTGAAAAATCAGAATTCACAAAAGTAAATAGGGAAAAAATCCACTCTCCCAGAATGGTAAGAGGAAAATTGGAAGGTGATAAACGAAAATTGCGTCTTAACAATTCTGATTTTTTTTCATCAGAGCCATCCCTTATCAAATATACCCAGAGTGCTATCAACACAAGATCCATGCATTCCAATTTTGTTGAGAATAGCTCAGTGAAAAAGAATAACTCGGCGTTTCATTTTAATACTACCGGAAAACGCCTGAGTAATTATTCTTTGATTAAAAAGCCTGAGCGGTTGCTTTCTACACGAAGTTTTTCGAAAATTGATACAATCAACAATAGCTCTCCTAAAAACAGAAAGGAGATGTCTAAAGAATCACTAAATAATGGCTTGAATTTAAAAAATAATAGTTACAATTCATATAGATCTAAAAATGGAAATGCAATTTTAAATAAATCTAAATTGGGTTCAGGGAACATCAAAGGAGAGGGTTTTAATCGCGCGAATCACACATCGAATAATAATAGCAATAATGGATTAGTCACAAAGTTCCCAAAATCTAATTCTCACATCAGATCATTGCTGGGAATTAATAAAGGTGAGGTCCCTAAAGATGGATATGGATTTCCTAATATTATAGACATTTTTCCCCAGCGTAGAGGCATACTTCTTTCTTCTTCTATACAAAACATAAACCTTCATTCTCAGACCTTAAATATGCCAAACATTAAGGTATTTTCCACCAAATCTGTTATAAATAACCGTAACACCAAGTTTAAAAAGGTGGAAAGCAGCGAAAGTTTAAGGGAAGGTATAAATAATAAATATAACAAAAAAATCTTCAATAAACCACTTTTAAAAAATCCCACTAAGCCTCTAACTGGAGGCTTAACAGTTTCCAGCAAATTGGAGACAAATCCTAGAAAAAAAGTAGGACCTGTAAATAAACCCAATATTTCTCACATGAGCAAAAATAACAATAGAATCCACTCTTTATCAGGTATGAAAACTGTTAAAGGGTTATCAGCACATCCTAGTAACTTAAGCATCAATTCCTCTCAAATGGGTAAAAAAGAGGATTATGTTCCACAAGTTAAAAAACTTAAACAATTAAACAATATACCACTTCGCTCCGCAAAATCAAAGCCTGTAGACAAGGTTAGATTTTCGGATCATAAAAATGGCAATAATTTACAATATCCCCCCTTACAGGGAAGCAGTTCTAAGATTTATTCTAATCATAACAGTTCTCTTTCACGTTTTCCTAAACAAAGCTCATTTTTAAAACTGAGTAACAAAAATAATTCATCTACTTATAGTGGTAAAATTATGGAAAATAAAAATAATCAAAATTCTATAATGAAAAACCCAACTCCAAAAAAACTTACAGCAAATATATCAAAGGGTGGAGAGTTTGTACAAGAACATAACTATTTTAATCCTGATAAATCAAAACAGAGTTATAATAACTCCAATTCCAAATCAAGAGAAGAAGAGTACACTTCTATAATTGAAAGCATAAGGAATCTATTTATTAGCAATTCTTCTATTCTTAAACCCACAGTGTTTGAAAGATCGTCAAACCCTTATCATAAGACTCCCAATTCACTTGAAATAGAGAGTAAACCTTTGAAAACCCCTTCTTCCAGCATCCCCAACCCTTTTCGAAATCCAAACTCCACCAATCTATACCTAAACGAATCTCATCTGAAGAAACCCGAAAATAACTTTGTAAGCGCTCTTCAATCAAAACTTAAACCTCTGCATTCAACCTGGAACAGCTTCAGATCTTCGCTGTTTGGGTTTGTTAAAAAGTCTGACAAGGGTGATTATATTAATGAAGAAATAGCTAGCAACAACGAGCCTGAAGGCTCAAATTATAACGAGTTTGTTTCTTATACAAAAATTTTAAACGACATATCTCTTTTTAAGGACAAGCCCCTAATATCTAATGTACCAGCGCCTAAAAGTCTAAAAAATATCAGGAATTTGGGGGGTCTGGAGACTGGAAACATATTAAAAGGCCATAAGCGGCATTTTTCAGACTATAGTCAAATGAGTTCCAGCTACCCAAAGTCAGGATTTACAATCGCAGATCCCACTAATAAGAATAACTTTGGAGATCGAAATAACTTTAATTCATCTGAAAATGATGTTAAAACTCAATTAGTCAAGGAAAACCCCCGGTTTGACAAATTTAAAAAAGGCCATAGGCTGAGTATTAGTCTCGGAAATGTAGATAACTATTTATCCTATTCTAAAAGTTTTAATTTCAAAGGCACCCATCCTCCTGACGAAGCCAACACAAAAAACTCCAATCTTAGCCACAAGTCTTTTGTTTGTGGGTCGTCTGACTCTTCTTCCAGCTTTGATCTTTCAAAAAGATCAAGTATCGAAACTTCTAATCAAGGGCTTTCTGATTATGAATTTAATTACAACCCCTACAATGATAAGAACCCTTCGATTTTAAGAAGCTTTGTTAAGGCCAGTGGAGGTGATCTAAAATCAGATTCTCCGTCAATTTCTTCGACAGATAGTTCTTCTACCTCTTCAATTAGTTCAAACAATTGGTGTGATTTACAAGCAATCGAATCCGATAGCCAGTCATTCTTAGAAGATTATGATTCTGAGCTTTACAAAAATTACAATTATCAGTCCAGTGAAAAGGAGGTTTACTACAATAATGGCAGTCACTTGTCACATTCAAAAATGGGAAAATATCTAGGAATTCCTTCAATATCTAACAAGAAAAAATCTAAAGATTCATCCGGGAAATTGGCTTCATTGGATTTATACGATATGGATTATCCTGTTATTAGACCTCATAAACATGGGGGCTCTGTATCTAATACCGGAGAAAGTGAATTAGAAATTCCAAAGAAAAGTTACACTAATAGTGAGGATGGTTTTTCCGATTCCAACAATTTTGAAAATATCTTATATACTAAAAAAGGTTTTGACGAGCCTCATCTTTTTTCAAACGGATTATTTGAAGACTCCCAAACAGCTGACATATTTCCAAATTCTCAGGCCCAATCACCAACAATTTCCAATAGGAATGAAAACGGAGATTTTAGCAAGACAGAGTCTGCGGTAGCAAAAAAACCCCATAGATATAAAAGGCACAGTAGGCATAAATCCAAAGATATGCGGTATAATGAAGATCACGAATCATACTCTAGCTATAGGATGGATGACAGGGAGGAGAAATCTGGAAAATTCTGGAAGAACATACTTGGATTGCTTCAATTGTCTGAAAATGATAGTCTTTTTGATTTTGCATCTAAAATAAAATATCCACTTTTGCCAACTGATCATGTAATTGAAGGCTGTGGAGTAATAATTAGAGAAACCGAACCAAGTTCTATAGTAGCTTTTATTTTGGCATCTTCAAACTATCAGGCACAACTGCATAAATTGTACAGTAAATACGGGTCTCCATATATAAATTCATGCCAAGATATCTTCATTCCCGAGAAAGATTTTGAATTTTATTCCAGCGACCATAACCCTAGTGAAAAAAATAATTCTGCAAGCGACTTTGATAAGATAAAAATAGCCACAAACAAAGAGGTTTGGAAATTTGATGAGGATAAAATCGACTTTGCTTTCTTAAACCTGCCTAGCCATCATACTGAATTTAGTTTCGTATCTGGACAAACTCGGTTCGGGTGTAAGTTATATTATATCGCCCAATTTGAAGCTTTGAGACAAGTGAATTTGTGCGGAGAAACATTTCTTGAATCTCTGAGTAGATGTACAGAGCTTTCTATGACTGGTGGGAAATCAGGTTCATCCTTTTTAAAAACTAAAGACGAGAGATACATCTTGAAGCATGTTTCTAAAGTCGAAATGAATGCGTTCATTGATTTTGCACCTGCTTATTTCAACCAAATGTTCAAATCGTATAAAAACAAAGAAATAAATTTACTGACTAGGATTTTTGGTCTTTGTAAAGTTTCATTGTCCAATAATATCACCAAAAATACCAAAAGATATAACTTTATTGTAATGGAAAATTTGTTTTACAAAAAGAAGATTTCAAGGGTAAAGTATTTGATCACAATTTTTTTACATATTTTATCTTAATTTATGCTAAAATCACATTTGGTTTTATCTATACATTAGATTTACGACCTTAAGGGATCGGAAAGAAATAGGATGGCTTATGAGAAAGACGATAACGAAGTTTTGCTCGATGAAAATCTTATCAACTGTAGGATATTTACTATCTTATTTTTTCATAAGAATTATTGTAATATTTCATGTTTTATATAATTTAGATATTCACGACTCCCCAATTTTCGTTAGTTACAGATCGAAAAAACTGATACTAGATGCTATTACTCGAGATACACTATTTCTATCAAACATGAATGTGATGGATTATTCATTGCTTGTGGGTATAGATGAAGAGAATGATGAACTAGTTATAGGAATTGTCGGTAATATTTTTGGCATTTTTTCGCCACCTAAAACCTCTTACTTCTCATACCCCTAGAAATCAAATAACTATTGTTATTTAAACACTTTTAATAGTGCTCGTAAAATTTATTGTTTTGATCTAATCCTTCTATTATTAAATTAAAATTAGACTTCATAAGGACCTTTACTTGGGATAAAAAACTCGAAAACTGGATAAAGGATTCTATGTTTTTGGGTACCGGAGGGAAAGAACCCACGATTACATCACCAAGTCAGTATAAAACTCGTTTCTGTGATGCCATGACCAGATATTTCTGGTTGGCACCGGATATATACGATATAAAGTACGAATAAAAGTTTTGGATTTTTAAAGCCGAATTTTATATTTTGTATTTTTTTTTGTTTTCCTTAGCCTTTTTTGAAAAAATAATAATGAAAGAAATATAAAAATAACGAAAAAAAGCGCATGCTATCAAATTAGTCACTTCTACAAAACTAATTACGCTTCTTTTGCTTCGCTTAGTCTTTTTTGAAAAATCGACGTGAAAAAAATTGGATCGGTCAAGGACCAATTAATCTCAAGCAGCCGACTCTATCTATTGGTCACCGATCTAATAGACATTAATCAATATTCTAAAGAGCCAATTGATATAATATGGGGTGAATCTGACTGATTAAGTGCTATAACCGATCTCACCGATCTCACCGGGACCTCTTTTGCTTCCCTTAGCCTTTTTTGAAAAAACGAAGCAGAAAACACGAACAAGCTATATGACATTGTCTTTTTTAGTATATGCCATTGTTATATAGTATTTTTCCATCCATTTTATAGTAAATTTTTTAAATTTGAATTTTTTAAAACAATAAAAGTTAACAGTTAAGCTTTAAACCTCAAAAGTGGACACTTGGTACTAATATACCGTACCAATTGTACTAAATAGCAAAAAACGGCTCTCTTTCGGTTTCCGTGTGGTAAAAATCACGGCTCAAATCGATCGATTTTAAGCTATAAAACGAGAGCCAATAAAATCCAAGTAAGAAAAGTTTTAGTATATGCCATTGTTATATAGTATTTTTCCATCCATTTTATAGTAAATTTTTTAAATTTGAATTTTTTAAAACAATAAAAGTTAACAGTTAAGCTTTAAACCTCAAAAGTGGACACTTG
>LSSL01001066.1:0-10378 GCA_001953115.1 Smittium mucronatum
ACTTGAAGCAATGCCAGGGGGGGGGGGTCTTTTGGTTGGTATATTGAACCCTTTTCCCGTAGGCACGCAGCCGGTAGACTGGCAGAGGAGCTTATTGTAGTTAAGATAACAGTATTTTATATACGACTTTTTCTTTTTCTCTTATTTTTTTAGTATAGTTTTTAATGATGTTATCTTACAATAAAATTCCGTGATACAAAAAAAGGGGGATGGTAGAAGTGTATCTGAATGGCAACATGGCTGCTTGCTTAATAAAATTTCGTATACTTTTTCTCCCTATCATTTGAAATGATTAACACCATTTTGATAAATGGAATTTGTGATTTTATAAAGATTTCTCGTGAAAATAAAATCGAAATTAATAATTTTTATTTGTTGGTCAAAAATAATAAGAGTTTCGGTAGGTCAATTCTTAGTGTGCGAACAGTCCTGGAACCATCCAATGTAGCTAAAATCAAAGGGTCCGATGAAGGCTATTTGAGATATATTGTTGAAAATTCGGATATAATTAAGAAAATGGTTGATATTTCTCCTGAATATAGCAAAAAAAAACAATGACGTTCTACAGAAGATTCGAAGACTATCTGCAATGGAAAAAATATTAAAAGAATGGATAGAACTTCAGTCGAGAAAAAAATTCCAAAACTGTGATCTCTACAGTCATGGATAAGGCTTTATAGATATTCCAAACTCTTTTGTAAAAATATAATGATAGTGAGAATGTTTCAATTTCATCTAATAGTGGATGGCTAAAAAAATACAAAAATCTTTTTGAATTGCACAGTATTAAGTTTGTGGCGGAGTCAGCAAGTATGGAAAAAAAAAGTGACTGGCCGGTTTACAGAAGAATTAAAAACAAAAAAAAAAAAAATCAAGGATTGGAATCATTTACTTTTCCAGATATAAATAAATTTTTAATTTCATCGCTTTGTTAAATTATTTTTTTTAAATATATATTTAAAATCGATGAGGCGTGCTTTTATCGGAAGCGCATGCCAAAAAAAAGATATTTTTTTTTGAAAAAGAAGAATTTTCTGAATTTTAAACCAATCAAGAATGAAGTGACACTATTATTGGGATCGAATTTCAGAGGGAATGTAAAGTCAAATCCTATGGTGGTATATGCTTTAAAAAATATAAAAGCTCTAAAAGATAGCAAAAAAGATGAGTTCAAAGTAATTTGCGTTTCTTCCAAAAGAAGGTTATATTATTCGGGTTATAATTAGGGATTATTTTAAAAACAAACTTCAACCAGTGTTCAAAAGTTATTGCAAAATAATTCACATCGATTTAAAAATATTTTTACTTATGGTTAATGCATCGATGCATTCTAAAGATTTATCAGGGCTGGTTGATGGAATAGAGGTTATTTTTATCGCTCGGAACATGTTATCTTTAATAAACCTATATATCAGGGGTTTATTTCTACTTACAAAGCATAAAGTATTTAAAAAAGAGTTTCAAAAGCTTAATACATCTGTTAGTGAAGAAGAAACTGCTGTGATTCAGTTCTGGATAAATTTCAACATAAGATGCACAATTCAAATGATTTCTGAGTCCTGGGACTCAGTTTCAAACTTATATTTGGTAGGGATTTCGAGAAATATAACTAAATGAATAAGAAATAATATTTTCTATGATATCATGAAATGTTATCAGAAATAAAAATAGACTGCTCAAACGTTGGTATTTGTCTAGGATATCCCAATTTAACAAGGAAAAAATCGAAAAAGTCCTTGAAAATGAACATGATTCGGATGCTGGAAGTAATAGTAAGTCAAAAAAAATTTCCAAGAAAAAATCGGTTTAATCGAAGAGAATAACAAATATATATCAGCGAATGGCAATGATATTTCTTGTATGAAAAAAGTATTAGATTTAATCTATAAACAACTTGTGTCTCAGAAAATTCGGATGATATTCCTGATAGGCACATTGGTGTAAATTTAAAGGTTAGAAGATCTACAAACCCATATCAAGATACTAGAAAGGATTCCAAAAGGAAAAAGCAAAGACTTTATTAATTTTTTTCATTTTTAAAAATTAGTATTTTTAACCTAATTTATTAAATATACACAATAAATTATATATAAAAAAATTCTAGAGTAAACATTTTATGAATATAATTCCGCTGATCAACGAATTAATTGTCTGTTTGCAGTATTCAGAAACCTAATTTTATTTAATATACACAATAAATTATATATAAAAAAATTCTAGAGTAAACATTTTATGAATATAATTCCGCTGATCAATGAATTAATTGTCTGTTTGCGGTATTCAGAAACCTAATTTTATTTAATATCATATAATAGAATTGAGTCACCCATGTTAATGAATCACTGAATCACTGAATCAAACTTTTATATTTTTTTATGAATAGCCAGTGTATTAATAAAAAATTTTCTTATTAAAATTAAGAATCTTACTTGTATAGGGTAGAAAGAGCGTATATCGTGGTTTATTATGATTAATAATATCTAGTTTGATTTTCCCGAGGTACCAAAAATTTTGTATATTTTTCTTCATTTTATTTAGTTTGAGTTTGTCGAAAAATTTTGTGTTTAATAAATCCATAGTTACAGAAAAGAAAAAATATATAATAAAAGTTCATTATATATTATATTTATACCATTACCGGAAGTAAATGACATTTTAAACAGAAAAATCATATTTAATTTTTAAAAAATACGGGATTGGAATATTTGACTAAAACCAAAAATGGCTTTAAAATGCTAGTTTAGCCTTGTCATTGTTGTTGTTGTTGTTGTTGTTGTGCTTATAAATTTAAAGAGTTCAAAGAGATTTTTTTATTCCGTGGTGATATTTTTTTTTAGCAAAGAATTCCGGAAAAAAAAATCTAGATAGTGGCTTTTAGTGGTTCAAAATTCCCTTTGAGAATTTTTTTTAAAAAAAAAACAGTATGCATAGCCTAAATCAAATTTAGATCGTCTCGGCTCATATTATTTACCAGAACTTTACTAAAGGTATGCATTCAAAAAAGAGAACTTTTTTTAGAAAATTTTTGCAAATAAAAAGGAATACCTGTAGATAAATAAAAAAAATAAGAGGTTTTAAAACAGATTGAGAGAAACCATGTGCAGTGCAACATGATTTGGTCGATATTTATTATAATACAGGGTTTTTTATTATCAAAATTTGGATAAATTTGATACATATTTAGCGGGGTTTAGTGGTCAATCTCTATTCGATTATGTTACTTGAACTGATTTTAAAAGTTATCCTTTACCGCTAAAAATTACCGACCATTACAAGCTTAAAAAAGTCATGAAAATTTTAATAAAATTTATAGTACTCCATGAAATCTGTGTCAAGTTAGATATAAATATGAGGATTTTTTAAGGACTTGACGGGTCCAATCTTGAATCTGACAAAAAAAAATCCATCTTAGTGATGTGTTTTGCATGAGTAAGAGTTAAAACATACACGCTATTATAAAATTATGAAAAACTCAACACACCAACAACAAATAAAATAATCTTTTAAACAGAAGCAGTTTATGTTGCCTTAGTTTCTAAAAAAATAAATAACACTTATTTAGGCACAATTAATCACCAAGTGTAATAAAACAGAAACGTTTCGCTTTAATTAAGACGAACACAAAAATAGCCGCATGAATACAAGTAAATATAAAATTCTATCTGAATATATTCTGAATGAAAAACTATATATCTATTAAGGGGGTCCGAAAACATATAAAAATAATGCAATAGTCTTGAATTAAAGATAATAGAATTTTCCCACTCATTTTGCTTTCACTTGGTTTATCTTTCTAAATTAACAAATAATATATAAACAACACCATGAATATCTTAAAAAGATACCGAAAATTAACTTTTTATAAATCTTTGCCGATCGCAAACCGATAAAGTAATTATAAAATCTCCATTATTTTCATCAATATTGATTGAAATGCGTATATTCTAATAGTCTTCCATTAATAAGCAAACTAGAACGTCTACATCACAAAAAGCAATGAAGATTTCTCATATTTTTTCGAATTGATTGAGTAAATTTCTTATGCAAATCTCCGTAAATTGAAGGAAGTGAGAAATGCAAACAATCAACGCACTATTGTTCTGGGCGTATTGAAATGATTTCTGGAAATAAATCAACCAATCACTAATACGAATTACAGGTAATTCTGTGATGTTGATAAATGTCGTATTTTCACTGGATATTTTATAATTGATTGGCAGTTTGGCGATATTTAGATTGAAGACAAATGTCATAAATGAATAGACGCATTTTTAAGATAGGTCAGATGATGTTTGGGAAAATAAGTGAAAAAAGCATCAAGAAAAATTATTTGTTTAACAATATAAATGAAGAAATAAGACAAATCCACCTTTTCTTTAGCCTTTTTAGGATCATTGGTGATAGCTTGTTACTCCGTTTTCAGCCTATAAATAAGCTCATTTTCTAGTTCAATTACAATTAGGCGTACATATTTCGTCGCTAAATATAATGAGTAAATTTAGCAAATAAGAACCCGCCTTATTTCCGAGCTCTGAAAGGAATTTGGAATCAAGAGTAGAAATTGCTAGTCATTACTATAACAAAAAATAAATATGGGCATACAGACACAAACATGTATAGCGTATTGGATAAACATGATAAGATCCAACCATAAATAGAATGCCGACCATTAGCTAAAAAAATATGTGACCATCAAGAGGAACAAATTAAGAAAAGGATTCCTGTTTGGCAAGTAGGTAAATAGGTTAGAGGTATTTAATTACCAAGGGCATTTCTTATTTAAATAGCCAAACTCGGTGCGAAACATCAAGCCTTTCAAATTTAATTATCGATTCTTTCTTGCTAACACCTTATTCTACTGAAAATTATATCATTGAAAATGCCTCTCAATCTCAGAGGTCATGAAGGACACAATCCAGGTGGGGATGAATGCAGTATGAATGTAGGTTTCTTTTTCCATTAATCAGAATATTCTACCCTAAACATCATTTTTAACAAAGCCTATGTAAAAACTTGCTGATGTAATGCTCTACACACTACATGAAAACCCCTATTAATAGATGGCATTAAACTGGCAAACCAAGAATGTTTGCATCTTAGTCGAATCTTGGAGGATAAATTCTACCGCCTCCTTAATTTTGTCTGTTCTAGCCGTTTTTTTTATGGGGTTGCTTTTTGAGAAATTTAGAAATTTGATTTCAAAATGGGAAGGATCTTTAATTTCACAAAATCATTTTATCGGAGATAATATTGATGAGGAGAATGCTGAAACTCGTCCTCTAAATGTGACAACTGCCCAAACAAGGTAATCTTCTCTCCTTTCAAATTTTGTTTTGCACAATCATACTATTTTACTTTTCTCCTCAAGAAACAAACTTTTAACACTTTCTTTATTTAATCCCACTCATATATGTGCATTTTAGTGAAAACGATATGAATAGGCTGATTAGAGCATGTTTGTATGGATTAATGGTTTTCTATTCCTACTGTTTGATGCTCATTGCCATGACATATAATGGCTATCTAATTATTGCTATTATCGGTGGAACCATTTTGGGTCATTTTTATTTTGGCGAATCTAGTGCAATATCAAACAAAACTCTCTCTTGCCATTAAAATCGGGTGCTCATGTTAAATAGTGATCATCATGAATACAGTGTCAAGGACTTTATAATTTTTCTCATTTCTTTTGTGGGTAATATGTTTTTTTAAAATGTTCTAAATTTTGTGCATGTTCAAGTTTTAACTGTAAATTTGCCTAACCCATATTTATTTTTTATCTCTTAAAGTTTATTTGATTAGTGACTGCACCTTTTAAAAATATATAAACACCAGTACCTATTTATTGAGTTTAGTTACATTTCTTGATTTTCTTTTTTGGGCATTTATGTACTTTTTCTCAAACCAGCCTCCTCATCTTTAATTTCAACGTGGAGTGTAAATTGGCTGATTTAGATTGGTCCATCTTAAATCCTTTCTAAATTCTAATTAGCTTCCCTAGCACATCCATCCAATTGTCAGATTGTTTTGGTTTCATAAAGAATCTAGGAAAAATGAGCCAATGTATTCACTGCTCTAATTTGTTTCAAGCGTAGTGTCCACCAATTGTTATAGTTATTTATTGACTGAAATATGTGAGCATTCAGAGACTTGCTTCTTTAGTAAAATATATAATTAACATATACACAATTTCCCGTATCCCAAATTTCTTTTTTGTTTTTTAATAGTTAAGCTGTATATTGTATTACTCCATCTTCTGAGTTTCAAATCTTTGGAGTTTCCTAGCTCTTGAAAGCTCTGTTATTCTTATAGCAAATTTAAATAAATAGAAAGATTGATTTCCTTCATCCCCAGTTCAGCCCTATATTCTGATTCAAAGTTTACAATATTATGGACTCTGATAAATCGAACCCAGATAACTCCCATCTTTCTCATGATAGCCTTGTTCCTGAGAATTCTTCACCCCCTGTAGGGAGCATCCCCATCAGACTTCCAAAAAACGCAATAGGGAATTTTAGTAGTTCAAATGCTTTCCAGGAAGCCACGAATGCATTGTCCGAGACTCCTTTAGCTTCTCCAAGTTCTTTAAGAAGAAATTCATCTGGTATATGGAGTATTGGTTCTGAGCCTAATCCTTCTGACAAAATCTCTTTGGGATTGCCTGAATCCACCTTTAAACTTTCTAAAAGCCCCCAAGTTGAATCCAAGATTTCCAGCAATCTAAGCTCAAACTTGGAAACCGATCCTCTTCTACAAGATCCTGTCACCGAAACTCTAAAGAAATCCAAAGGCAAGCTAAACGTTACTTTCAAAAACTCCGGCAGTAATGTTGACAGCCAAAGCGATTTTGCTGGAAGTTACGAAGTCAAGAAAAAGGATGCAGCCAGATTATTAAAACGCCATTTGGTTACTATAGATTCTCCCATATTATCACAATCCCAATTCCCTGATTTCGATAATGATTCTCCTTCAACTAGCCATGTGTTCGGCAGTTTGTCTAAATCTTTTCACAAAAAGGTCGCAAATTCAAATGCTCATTATTCACAGGATGAATCGAGTTTAACGGATATAAACTCTTCCAAACTTAATTCAACTCCTTCTAGCTCTAAAAAATATAGGCTCAAAAAAAGTAACAGAAATCATAAAGACAGCGAAGCTGATGAATACGATAGTCTTCTAAGCAGCGGTGATTCTGTAAATGACAGTGAATCTAACAACCGTAAAGTCCGCTCAAAAAAAGCTAAAATCCTTGCTGATCCTCTAACTTTATTGTCTGGTGATATCACCCATTCACTTTACAAATGGCAAAGAGATAATTCCAAAGGCGATAAATATGCCAATATTAGAAGAAACAGATCTTACTCTGCTGTTAAAAACATGAAGATGGCTTCAGATGTTGAATTCGGTTTGCCTTTCGGTCACCAAGATATCAATCAGCCAGGCGGTTTCAGGCGCTATTACGTACGCCAACGTGCAATATCACAAGGTAGACATTTACCTGTTGGTATGACCTCAAGTTTTGTTGACTTCATTTCATTATTTGGTCACTTTGCTGGTGGGAACTATCCCAGTGATGAAGACGAGTCTGGCAGCGAGCTTGATTACGATGATGAGGAAAACATCGAATATTTTAATCAAATAGAACGCGATTCTGCTCTGAGAGAAAGTAGTTCTCGTTTCGCTTCTATATCTCGAGATAGATCTTCTCAGCCTAGACCAGAATCTAAAGCCTCTTCTAAAAAAGCTTTCTTTTTGCTAATCAAGGCCTTCGTTGGAACTGGCGTTTTGTTCTTGCCAAAATCTTTCCACAACGGTGGTCTCTTGTTTTCCATAGTTCTGATGATTGTTGTGGCTTACTTGGCTCTGCATTGCATGTTGCTACTTGTTGAATGTCACTCCAAGCTTAAAATGAGCTATGGTGATATTGGATATCATTTAATGGGAGAAAAGGTTAGAACCGTGGTACTAGGATCTATTGTTATCTCCCAAATCGGTTTTTGTTGTGCCTACTCCATCTTCGTAGCTACTAATACCAGATTTCTGTTTAATACATTTACTGAATGTAGAATGGATTATCCTCTATCATTTTGGATCCTTATACAATTTCTAATTTACATCCCGATGTCAATGGTCAGAAAGATAAAAAATTTCTCTATATTGGCTCTCGTCGCTGATGTCTTTATAGTTATGGGTCTCGGATATTTATTCTATTATGATGGTCGAGTTCTAATTAAAAACGGAATCTCTGATATCAAAATGTTCAATCCAGTATCATTCCCACTCTTGATCGGTACAGCTGTTTTTAGTTTTGAGGGAATTGGTTTAGTTGTACCTGTTGTAGATTCGATGAAAACACCTTCCGATTTCCCAAAAGTTTTATCTTTAACAGTATTCGTTTCTGCGGCTTTGTTTATATCAATCGCATCCTTTTCTTACATGGCATTTGGCGAGAGTGTCGAAACCGTAATACTGCTTAATTTAACTGAAGGGGGATATGCAACTGTATTTATTCAATTCCTTTACTCGTTGGCCATTATCTTTTCAGTCCCTCTTCAATTATTCCCTGCGATAAGAATCCTTGAGGTCAATATGTTTTCCAAATCTGGGAAACGAAACAGCATGGTGAAGTGGCAAAAAAACGTATTCCGTACCGGTTTATGTCTATTTGTAGCCGCATTGTCTATATTCGTTTCTGGGCAGTTGGATGAATTTGTATCAATTATAGGCAGTTTCGCCTGTGTTCCCCTTTCCTTCATATATCCAAGTATATTCCATTATTACGCAATCGAAACAAACTCTAGAGCTACTAAGATAAAAGATATTATGTTATTCATTTTTGGAATAGTTACTATGTTTTACGTGACTCATTTAACTCTCAGTCAGTGGGGCAAAGGAACACCCCCTGTAGAACAATGCCCTGGAACCAACTTCAGGTATTAATATTTCCTCCATCAATATCAGTCCATCCAATGTTCCACAAGTTTTTTTTCTTCTAGCTAAGCATCAATTACACTTACATTAGTCACTTACTTTTTTTACATTATTGTTGTTTTAAGAATAGTATTCACTTTTATCCTTTAATAATAATCTGGAAAAATACATTTTCTTTTTTATTAATTCAATTATTTAACCCAGAATTTTTTTATTATTCTGTATTTACTCGAATAGAACATTATTTTAATTTATGTTATCTAAATTGTGATTTGATGGTGGATGGGGGGGGGGGGTTAGAAAACAACATTAAATTCTCTGATTCCATAGCCTTATTTGTCTCTTCAATCCCGATTATATTTGATTTACGTAAATTTAAAGAAAATAAGATACACTTTTGCTTAAAATTTGTAAAAACAAAAAATTCACTCAGTTAATGATACTATTTGGTAATGGGGGATTCTTACAATAAATCCGCATTAAAAAGAATAAAATAAAGAGGATATTATTCGGTAAAAAAAGGTACTTGTTTTCAATGAAATAATTGAAATTTTTTCATAATTTAGAGGGAAGGTGTAAAATATATATTTTTGATAAGCTTCAATTATTTTTTTATAACTTTTTTAGAACGTTTTTTTATTATTTAAATAAACAAATCGAGGATTTTTTTATCCAAAAAAATATATTATTAGGTCAAAATGTTGACACAAGTCCAAAATATGAAATATGCTTCATTATTGTTGGTTAGATTACAAAATCAGTTAGTTTTTCTTTATTTAATGAATCAAAAAAGGAAGTAAATAATAAGCATATATATATGTTTAAGCGTTCTACACCTCAGGTTGTTTTGGGGACCCAAATTATCAGCTGTGTTACCTCACTCATTTAACTCATTTTTATTTATATGGGATTATTATTATAGATTTATAATGTCAATAAAGTAATAGAAAATTTTCAATAATTGTATTATAAGTGATGATAAAATGGTAAGAAAAGTTATAACATTAACAACCCAATAATTTCTAATGAATAAATTGGGAATTATGATGTTATCCTAAAAGTTTCACACTAATCATAGTTCTTTATTAAAGGATTTTTACACTTTTATTTAGATATTTTAAAAAAAAATTCGTTATTATAAGCCCCATGATCCCCATTAACTCATTCATACAAAGAATAAACATCTTTGTATTCTCGTAGAGTAAGTCATAAACGTTTGGAAGTCCGTTGATTGCTATTGGACAGTTTATACTAGTACTTTTTATATTTTGAATGAATGAAAATATACAGAGAATATGCCTTAATTTCAATGGCATATTTGAAACCACTTCAAAACATGTATTTAAGATATTTATTTAAAAAATTATAAAATACAGTAAAGATACGAGAAATAAATTGAGAGAGATTAGTTTTTTTTCGTCTAGTATTTAAATATTATAAATAAATT
>LSSL01001067.1:5146-29310 GCA_001953115.1 Smittium mucronatum
CGCAAATTTTTTCCTACAAAATTTTGAATTCAAGTCTATTATAGTTTAAGAATATAATCACTTTTGTAAACCAATATTGATTTAAACAAAACAAAAAAATTCTTTCCTTTGGGCTCGATTTCGATTTTGATTTTAAAAATTTCCCAGAATTTCTTACTTGTGCATATAATCGCCTATTTACGGATGGCATAAGAAAATTTGCGGGTATTTTAATCTTTACTATAATATTTAGTGTGTGGGGGGCAGAAGTAAAGCCTTGCCTTTTTTTATGGTACATAGTCTTATTGTCAAATAGGGCCAAACAGTTTTATTTCTATATTTATGAACTAAAACATGAGGATATATACTCAAATATAGTAGCCCAATTAAAAATTTAATTACTCTAAACGCGATATTTATGCTAATAGACACTCATCTCAATATCAAGAAAAACTTGTAAAAATATTCGTCCATTAGGAAAATGCGATAATAAAATCGGTTTATTTTTGCAATTCACCCTAAAATAAATAATAATTATTTTTTAAAAAGTAATTCATTTAAGAAATTAATCTCTATTTCGAAAAAAAAAATGATCCTTAATCTATAACCGAATTCAAACAATAATGATATATACATATATATATGAACATCATCTTTTTTTCAAGCATAAGAAAACACCCTGCATACAATTTTTTTTTACAATTTCTGATGATCACATACCAAAACTATAGACATAAATTTATGAGAAAGAATCTTAAATTTAAAGATGTATCATAGCTACTTTCAACCCTAATAATTATTTAATTTATTTCTATAGTAATAAGCCGAGTAAATTTAATATATTGGATAATACCCTTAGCAAATTAATCATCATACTTTATTTATTTTCTTCGAATTTAAAAAAATCTAAATAATTTGAGGTAAGATTTTGTTGAAAAAGGAGCTAAAATGCGGAATTCAATCATAAATTGACCAAACAATAAGTATTATTACATTATTAACTCGTATAAGACGTCATGAAATATCCTCGGGTTCGGAAATTTATTTAAATATCTTTACACCTACAATTTGCACTATAGTAAAAAAAAAACTGCTTCTATTAGAGAAAAATTAATAAAAATTGTTTTTACCTATAAGAAATCATGGGTAATTAAATTTAAGGGGGGGGGGTGAAAAACAACCCGGTTACAGTTTTTATTATTCACTGTACAATTTTTAGTACCAAATGACCAAAAGGTAGATTTGAGTAGAAAAAAAACTTTTCGCTTAGATAAAAATCACAAATATCGTTTTAAAAGAGAAAAGTGAGTGATTAATGACGAAATACACTTTTCTCAAACTCTAGATCTAAATAATTCGTGTCTGGTATGGTGATTTTTAACTCAAATATATCTACATACTAGGTATTTGTTTCAAAAAAATGCATCTTAATACAGAATAAAATATCCTATTAAAGAAAATTATTAGGCTAAAATGACTGTTAAGGAATATATAGGGCCAAAAAAAGAGCTCATATTAATAATAAAAGAAAAGAAATAAGATATGGATTTAACAAAATTTAATTTTTTTCTCAAAATAATCTAGGGTTTACGAAATAAACACAAAATATACATAAATAAAATGAAATGGGCGTGAAATAGCTATATAATTATCGTTGAAAATCACCAAAATATGTTAAAAAAGATTTCAAATCTAGTCGCAATCCATAAAGAGGCTCTTTAAAATCTTTCAAAGTGATAAAAGATGCGTTTTTAGTGCCAAATAAGTTTTAAATAATACCTAATCATCTTAAATTTTAGTATGGCTATGTAAAATTTTATTAAAAACAACGAAAATTAGTTAAGAGAAACCCCCATTTATACAAAAATATATAAAGAACAAAAATATATAAAGAACAAAAATATATAAAGAACAAAAATAAAAAAAAAATTTCAAAAAAATGAGCTCTAAATTATCCGTAGTAGGAATTTCAACAGATCAATACATATAAATACAATTTTTTCTACATCAAATATTGATTATAGTAGGTTTATTATTCATCAATATCACCAATATTAATATCTTAAATATAGTTCTTCTGAAAAAAAATAGATGTGACAAATTTTTATTTTATGTATTTTTATATATCGAATATTTTTTTTGGTTTTTAAAATTATATATTTTAGATTTATTTCATTATAAAGACTAATATGAACCAAAATGTATTAGAAACCATGTTTTCTTCGGGGTTTTAAATAATTAAAACATTTTTTTATCTGAGAATTTTTAACCGAAAAACCATCAAATCAATTTTAAAATAGATAATATAAATTATTTTATCCAATAATCTCCATCATATATATATACAATAATACCCCTCAAAAAACGAACTCAGTCACAAGAAATGCTATAATTTGACAAATGAACATGAATTTTTTTTTTATCAAATAAACCGCATCTAAATTACCCAAAATTTGTATTTTTAAAAAATAAATAATCCTAGTTAATTAAAAAATATCCTTATAGTTTGAAAATCTTACAAATACGTTTACACAGAGCGCTATCTATCTATCAATTGTGAAAAAACACTCCAGTTCTTTACTTTATTTAATTGATTTAATTTTTACTTTGGGTTGTTCAAAAAAAATTTTTTTGATATTATAGCTATAAAAAAGTCTAGTTTTATTAAAAATTTAAATGAATAAAAAAGTTGCACTAAAAAATGAGGTATTAATATATATTTTTAAAAAAATAATAAAAATTAGATTAGCATAATTACGTGTCTCTATTTTTTGAAAAAAATTCCTGGGAATGGTGAAAAATGATTAAGTATTAATTTTATCAAATTATTCACTATTAAAAAGTGCATTTTTAGTATCTCTGATTTTTATATACTAAACGTATTATTATTTTGAAAATGCCTGTATTCTCTAATTTATCTAAAAAAAATTAAATAATGGATTCTAAATAAAAACTATACATAAATTAAGAGATAACCGTGAATAAAAACTCAAGTGATTTCAATTGATAAAAAGGTTTTGTTTTTTTATTTTATCTAAATGAAGAAAAAAAACGGCTGTATTTGGATCTTCGTAATGGATTAGTACCACGAAAAGGGGAAAAAAAATTAGTATTAAAAAATAAATTTTTAATTATGATACAGCTAGAAAGAGCACTGAATTAAAGGCGAGTTTATTTAATATACCAAAGATTGACTTGATTCATATAGAATTAAAATCACACTAAATTCAAAAAACATATTTACAAATATTTAATATATATATTATATTATATTATAATTAATTAAAATAGTATATCTGATAATATAAAAAATATTAAAAAAATCACATTTTAAAAAAAGGCGAAGGTTTATTGAAATCTAAAGATAAATAAGGAATTTATACCTCAAGCTATTTAAATGATTTAGGAGACATAGAAGCCGTTATTTTCTCTAAAAAATAATAAAACATATTTCTGAAGCTACGAATATACATTTAAATTTAAGTTTTAAGCTTTCAAAAATAGTAAATGGTGATATTTGAATCAGTTAAATGCTTATTCATATAATTATGACACATATTTATAGCTTTAGTAAGCGATAACAATAATGAAGAATATGTATTTCCATTGAATAGTCTTTTAAATCGAGAAAATGGCCGCAAAACTCCAGCTTTAAGTGGGTAACTTGGTGGCCAACTCAGCTCCGCAAACTACCTAAACCTTTAAGAATTTTCAAAAAAACATCAAAAGAAATAACAGCTAGTCCCATACTTCAAAAAAAAAAAAAGAATTAGCCGTAAGGTTAAATGCGCCTATAAAACTGTAAAACTTAACTTAATTTTACTGAAAATATTTTCTATATATCAACAAAATCTTTTTTCTATAATTAGAGAAACTTCGATTTTTATTACGAAATAATATCTAAAATAGATGAAAATCATTTCAAAAAAATAGAAAATTTTACGAAGATTATTCTCTATTTGATCCATCAACGAAAGTTTCCCCAGAACAATTAAATGTTAATAAAAAATAAAAATTTAATAGATACAATATTTCGGATATATTAAGATTTCTTTATGTATCTAAATTTATAATATCTAATTTCAAGACTTTTTACCCTCAGTATTTAGGGAAGTTTGGATAGAAAGAAATATAATCAGCAAATTTTTTTTATTATGAATCAAATCCGGTGTATAAAAATAACTTTTTAGCATTTCAGAAAAAAACTTAGAATTAGATTAGCCCAGCCATATTTCGGATACATTATAAATCACTCACTTTCCAAAATTTGACTCAATGATGAGTTTTTTCGGTAAATATATATTTATATACTCGAATAATATCATATATGTGTGGAAGGACATTTATCTGGTATTAATGCTTTTTTAAAGAAAAAAAAGAAGCTTACCCTTTATCTACATCTTCACATAAATAAAAAAACTTTGGTTTCAGCGATACTACTTTTTTTTCTCGAAATAAAGAGGCGAGTGATAAAAAAAATAAATAAAAAGCTCTTTTTTGAAGCCGAAGAAGTTTATTTTGAGCAACGAGCTATTATTAAGTACTTTTATTGGAAATTTTTTATATTTATACAACACTTTTTATAACACAAATAAAGTATTGAAATTTTGGGTTGTAATTTTTTAAGGAAAAAATAATAATCAATAATCATTTATTTATTTTTATAATTTAAAAGTACCTAATAATTAATCGAAAAACTAAGAACATATGATTGAGTTCATTAAAAGCTCTATTTTCGGTTTTAATTTCTTTTTATTTATAACCAATCCAAAAAATTACAATTATAAATTATTAATTTAATATAACAATAAATAACATAAAATATACGCTGATAATGATTAATCATTATCTTCTTTCTCAATACATATTGCGCAACCTAATTCTAGTTTGAAATAATTCCTACTTATAATTAATTATAAATCATAAAAGATTAATATTAGATAAATATAAAATTTAATTTTCTATTTTCTATTCATAATATATATATATATATATATATATATTGTTATCTATATGGTATTAACCTAGATTTTTTTTGAAAATAGAATCATTTTTTTGTCGCTTTGATGGGTATAAAGTTTTTTTAATTTAGGCAATAAGTTGAATGCCATAATTTGAAGATGAAAGTACGTTTTATGATTTCTATTATGAGATAATTTTTTACGAAAGTATTATTAAACCTTTCCAGAACCAAATTATAGATTATATATAATTTATTTACATAGAAATTCGTAATTAGAATAACTTGATATTTTATCTAATATTATAAAAAAAACCAATCTAATGGCAAAAAATAACAAAAAATACAGCGGAAAATTTTTTTCCATGGACCTGAAAAGACTAATTAGATATTATTCTTTGATTATTGAATTCGAAATTGGACATCATATTTTTTTCCCTGTAAAATTCTTTTGTGGCTTATAACATAAACTTAGGAGTATTTTGGCGTAAACCTTAAGATATTTAACAAACGGTGCGCATTTTTTGCATATATTAAGTAAGCAGGAGTATACATAACCAATTAAGAGGATTTATAAATTGCCAATTTAGTGTATAATATATAATTTTTTTTCTATCTTTGAGATTCTTAGGCAGAAAAGATATTTTTTTCCACAAAAATTTATTACTTGATTTCTTTCCAAAGTATTTTTGGCTTGAAAATGTGTTTAGTTTCAAAAAAATTGTTAAATATTCCTATTTTAGTATTCTGGAAATTAATATTTGCTACTTGTAGCATTAAGTGAATAAAAAACTTTATTTAAAATAATTTTTTTAATTAAAAATCAAATAACAAAAATTTAAAAACAAAACGTCTGATCTGCAAAATAATCTGACATATAAGTAAAAAATAGAAATAACAGAAATCAAATTGAAAATATTTTGAAATTTTGAATTTAATTTAATTTTTTAACAAAATTTTATAGAATATTCCTTACTTTTTTCAGCATTAATACCGGTATTTAGTTCGAATATCAAATACTTTGCTATATTTAATAAATAAGTTAAAATAAAAAAACCAAATAATAATAATAATAATAATTTAGTGAATACAATAATTTCAAACATCACATCAAAATAAAACTATAAAAATAAATATATTGATTAGAGTTTAAGTAATTAATTTAAGGATTCAGTTAAAAAGATTGAATAATGAATTTTTTTCAATGACGATAACATTAAATAACATCATAAAAAACTTTCATTGTTTTACTCCTAAACCTTTTTTTTTTTAAAAAAAAAAAAGCATCGTAAAATTTATATTTTTCTTATCCTATTTATTACTTCCTACTTCAAAAAAGAAATAAAGGAAAATTTTCTAATTCCAGGAATAGAAAAATAGGAAAATTCGAAAGAATTTTTTTAAAAATAAATTTCCATTTCAGACTCCAAAAATTCTCTGAGGCCTCTAAGTTTATAAGATGTAATCTTTTTATTGTTTTTGTAGAACATGGTATACCATGGAAAAAATTTGATAAAAAAATATAATAATAGATTGTAAATTTTTTTAGGAAGGTGAGTGTTTTTTAATTTATATAGATTTTTAATTTAAAATAGACTTAAATTTAATAATTGAATGTACCTCTATTTTATAAAAATGATATTATGACTCAAGCCAAAGTTATATAAAAAATATCAACATGTTTAAAAATTGTCTAATAAAATCCGTATAATTTAATGTGTTCAAAAATACTAAATTTCAAAATATTTTGACAAGATAATTGAATTTCTTCACTTATTATTTTAACTAAATGTGATTTTTTATATAATTCGCGCAGAATTAATTGATGACCTTTAATTTATGGATTTCAAATAAATTAATTTTTTTTTTAGAAAAAAAAATCTTACATATAAAAAAAACTAAATTAAATAAAAGTATTAAATAAAATTAAATAAAAACAAATATTATTTTTTTTTATTTAATTATATCTATTGATTTAGAAAAAATAATTTCTTTAAAATTTATCTAATATATGGGTTTCTGAAAAATATATATAATGGGAATAATAAAAAATTGATAACTTTGAATTTAGATTAAAAAATTGACAAAAAATAATATATGGGATATAATATGTGTAAATCACGAATATTTAAAAAATTAAACAATAAATACATATTTTTAAACTTTAAAAAAATTGAGTTTTTAAATTTATCATTTTTTTGGGTATTTATATATTTTTTTATCCAAAGTTAATTGAGCATAAAGTGGTAAGTAAAAATAAAGGCTTTAATTTTTTAAAATTCAAGAATTTAAGATACGCATTTATAATTTGAATATATTATTAATTGAAACCAGATCAATAAAATATATCATTAAAAAAATTGTTTTTTCTTTTATATAGTAATCATACCAAAGGTTAGCCGGTAATAGTCGACCGATATTTTTGATAACGTATTGAATTGTGCAAAAATAAGTCAAATCAGTCTATTTTTTTCCAAGTTGTATTTTAATAGATCAATATATACAAAATGAGTCAAATTTTAGTTTCGGCTAATAAAAATCTTCTAAATTTTATGTTTTAAAAAAGCACCCTAAAAACTATCAGATCGATAAAAAAAATATGTAATAATAAAAAAATGCCAAAAAAACGATTTTATAAATTTTGTCATCCTCATTGAGTAGAAAAAAATTTCCCAAAATATTGAGGAGAATCATAAGATCTAAGTTTCATAAAAGCTATACATTATTAACAAAGAAATTTTTTTTACTTTAAAATTTAAAGCACAATATGGGAACCATATAGGAAATTTATTTTTTTAAAAAATATAATTTTTAATATTCCATCAAGAAATTATTTTATAATTCCAATCCACTATTTATCAATAATAAAAAGTCTAAAGTCTAAATGGTAAAAAGATATTATACATTAAGGATAAATTACATTTAACTATAGGGATATTTCCTAAGAGCCTCTAGATTATCATATAGGGTACTAATTTTCTTTAAAATTCTATTTACAGTAAATAAATTAGCTTTATTTTATTTAAAGGAATTTTCTTAAATTTTCTTAATTTGATACTAAATATTATTTATATGTATTAGGATTTATAATTATATACGACACGAGCCATAAATAATATGACTGAGCTTTGTTTTTATCGAATAAATATAGAGAAGATAACTTAAAAACTTAACCCGAAGATGTGAATCAGTAGAATTATGTAGTAAATTATTGTCTTATAAATTTCTAATAATTTTTTATTTAAAAAAAAATAATAGAAAATTAAATTAGACTTTAAGTTATTTGCAGAGTGGTGTTTTTTTTACTTTTTTTGGTATTCAGAAATTTTAAAATTCTATAAGAGGGAATATATTCACTATTGAAGAATTTTCTTTCATCTGTAATAATGTGAATACGTGTATAAATTTCTTTATTTTCAAAATTTCTGGCATGAAAAGTATATCTATTTTAAGATGAAAATTCCATAACCTACGTAAATAAATTTAGAATTTTCGAAAAAAATTAGTCGTGCGTCAAAAATTTCCCAGTTTATACTTTCCAAAAATAAGAATATATTTCCTTTTCTACACGATATATTTTTCCACCTTCAATAAAATAAAAAGCAATGGAAATTTCATGGCTTTTTTTTTTAATTATTTCGATGCAGAATATTTTTAAAGTTTCGGGTTGTTTTTAAAATATTATAACCCCGTAAATTATTCACTCAATTATTCAATAAATAAAGTATGTTTAATTTTTTACATTTTTTATATCTAACTTTCAAAACCCTATTAAAGCTTTGAAAACTGCTTTTTGCCAAAGGAGAAAATAAGATGTAATCATCATACTGGCCTTCATTTTCCTGGAAATTAAAGTTATCTAATCCATTAAAAAATTATCCAGCTCATCGGAATCGATAAATTTTTTCGAAAAAATTTCACTTTATTTCGAAAACTTCATAACCGCATTTACAATTCTCTGAACAGAATCTGAAATGATTTTTTTTAAATCCAAGTTTAGAAAAATTTTCTTGAGTCCAATTTCGATAGTAATTAGTATCCAGGAATACACACTTTCATTATTCCTTTTTACTACTACTATCGATACGGGATAAAAAGATTATAGATTATCTAAAATACCGGGGATTATAACAGGGTATTTAGCATTAACCAAATTGATTTTTGGATCCAAGTGCACATTCTCAGCCTCTGAAAGCATTTTGACTTAGCCCTCTAAAGTATCAAAAGCCCTTAACTCAATAATATCAGATAAAATAGATTACAATTAGGTCTATCCTGAAAAAAAATTCAATCTTAAAAACTCATTCATATTAGTGAAACCATCCAGAGTTGTTTTTATAAATTTTGGACATCTTTTTGAAAGTTTTCTTTTCAAGCTATATATCTTATCCATATGAAATAACATTGTATTTTTTCTTATGATGCTGTAAATATTACTAGATGTAATCCAATATTTTCAATTTTCATATATTCAGATTTTATATCTTTATTTTCCGTTTTATCGCATTCATATGAATTTTAACCCTTAAATAAGTTGGATCTTTTCATCGATAAAATTTCCATATCTTTAATATCACAGAAAATTTAAAGTTTTTAAAATTTTTGCAGTATATTATCGAAGACTTGTAATTCTTTTAAGATCTTTGAATTTCGTAAATTCTAAAATTTTAATTATTACAATTACTCTGAATATTCTGAATCGGTCTATGTAATAATTTCTAGGGAATTTTTAACCAAATAATTAATTAGAATTTAAATTTAAACTTCTATTTTAAAATTTTCAAAATATTTTATAAACTTTATAAAAATTTCTTCTAAGCTAAAATGTGTCTTTTTCTTTTCATGATATAAAAAGTTTTACACTATAATAAAAACTCTAGAAAAAGATTCAATTGAGCTATTGAAAATGAAAATTTCAAATATTTAGTATAAATTAGGTGCACTTTTTTTATGCTAAAAAGTCTCATTTTTCTTCGATTTTTTCAAACTGAAATATTTTTATTGGACAATACCACAATTTGACTGATTTATTGAATGTTAAACCAATTAAAATAATTTTTTCGATAAGACCTATTTTCAGATAATTTGACACAATTTTCCGCAAACGTACCATTAAATAAATTTTAACACATAGAAAATCTAATAATCTGTGATATTTAAAACTCACAACTACTCTTTAAATAATATTTGGACCCCAAATTGAGATATAAATTAAGTTATAAACCCAAAAACTCAATAAATTTTCTTTTTTTCGCTAATTATATTGATATATATGTTTTTTTTAATAAATAGAGATATTAAATTTTAAAATTTTGAAAATATATTAAAAACCATAAAATATACCGAAATTTCAATATAATTCACCCCTTCCCCTCCCAAAATTTTTTAGCATAGTGGAATGGGAACCGGATTATGAACAATTTAAGATATTCTATGTCAAATAATTTTAATTCAAAACAATTTAAAAAGGCGTAGCCTTAAAGAAATAGAATTGAAATTAACAAATGAATTATCGCTCTACTCTAAATATTATATAAACCCACAAATTTATAAAATAATATATTACTTTATATTTTAATACACAAAATGAATATTTTTTATCTGGGCTGCAGTCTAATAATAGTAAAATCAGATAAAAGTATCTTTTTTACAAATAAATAAGGAATAAAAAATTGGGAAATTATGAAAAGCGTTATTTTAAGGCTATTGTATTAATTAATTTTCAAAATAGACAATATATTGATTGTTTCAGTTGAAAAAATTAATTGTAGTTTTTATTATACATTTAGTCGGTTTCAAAAATTCTTATTGTTATAATTTATAAGAAAAACTTTCGCTATTTGGTTTGGTTCTATTTAAATACCAAGATAAAATAATAAAATATTTCTGAAAAAGTCATATTTTCCTTAATGGAGGAGTAGGGTGGGGGTATGCAGTTTTATAATTTTTTTAGCTTTAATAAAATACTGAAGTGTTGTTGGCTTATTTTTTCAAATATTAATTGTGTTAATTTTGGAAATAAGCATATTTTGGGGTTGTAACTAAGTCACTGCAAATATCGCATCTTTTGATTATATATCGTTTTAATTATAAAAAAAACATTCAAATGATAATCTTATATAGGTAAAAAAAATTGATTAATTTTGAAGCATTTTTTAAACTCAAAAATAATAAAGATATTTATTATATATATATATGATAATTTTATATTCCCCTTAGAAAAAATACAAGGATTTATTTGATTTAATTTGTTATAACTCACAAAAATCAAACAAGGTACGTCTATTTCAATGATAGGATTTATCCCAAAAAGAAGAAGCGAAAAAATGAAAAAGGTGATACAAAGAAACTTATCAAAGATACTTGTCTTTCATAAAGCAAAAATTCAATCTTTTAAAAGTATGTGTTATAAAATAAAACATTTTTTTTATTTCTAAAACACGTGATAATGTGATTTGATTTTAGTTTTAATATTACACATATAAAATAATTTTTTTAGTATGGCCATTTCATTCATAGATAAAACAACGCAGCTATCGATATTCGCAATAAAAATACAAAGTGCTACTCTTTTAAATATCTAAATATTAGTTTATTATTCAGTTTCTAAAATTTATGCCAATACTATTTTTTTTCTTCTTTTTAGCGTTTAAAATTTTATAATGTTGGTTAAATTTTTTATACCCTAATTTCAAAAAATTAGTGAACATAGTTATTTGGAATTTAAAGACTCAACGGTTATATTCGCGAATGTTACAATATTTCAAATAGCACTGCTTCAATGTATTTGTTTAAAAGATATTAGTTTTACTGAGTACGAACTTGGGGGATATTTTTTATCAATTGACTGAAGGAAATATAGGAAAATGCTAAAAGTCAAATCAAATATCTTTTTAGTGTTTATTGTATAACGCCGATTTCCCCTAATTTTTCAAAATCAGACCCCAATTTTTTTTTAAAAAAAAACGAGTGTAAAAGCACTTTAGCTATCCCAGCTTTGAGTGGGTTTTGGGTATTGAAAAAGATAAATAAATCTGAGGCGTATCATGAGGAAAAATTGGTAAACTTAAGTTTAACCTATCAGGACCGATGGCACAAAAATAGGAATTCATTTTTAGCTCAATATTGTCATTGAATTGAAAAATCGTATCGTATTGGATAAATTAATAGGCTAAGCCAATCGAAACTGTCATTACATACAAATATAGGTGATGCAATAATTAGGACCTGGAAAGAGGATAAGGATGTGAAATAGTGATAGTGTTTGTAGTTGGGTGATACGAGATCAGACTTTTTCTTTTTTTGCTGTGTAAACCGTTAGATTTTTTTCTTTAACAAGGAAATTTAGTGTAAGATAACGTCATTAAAAAATATACTAAAAAATATAAAGAAAATATTGGAGAACCAGGGTATCGATCCCTGTGCCTCTCACATGCTAAGCGAGCGCTCTACCATTTGAGCTAGATCCCCGTGGAAACCATCAAATAAAATAATTTTAAATATTTACCAAATCAATAAAAATGGAAAATAAGTATTAGAATTGATAAATTTGCTGAAATTTTCCAATAGGGAATTTCTCTTTGTAGCCCCAGTTTTGAGCTATCCAATAATTTTAAAAATTTCCCAGTGGTGTATTTCCAAATTAGGAAAGTAATAAAACTTTAAGCAAGAAGTATCTGTTATTCAAAGAGAATCTTATGGTTTATTAAGAACAATACTCTCAGCAGGGTAAATTTTAAAATGATTATTCTCAAAACTTTTTTTTCTGAGAACCGCAAAAAGTTTAGTGAAAATTAGAGTCGACATTCTGTATATGATAGCGAAAAGATATCGCCTTATTTTGATGCTAACGCAATTACACATTGCTAATTTAATTAGATTAGCAATTACTAATTTCTTAAGAGTCTTTATTTATTTCTCCAATTCGTGAGTCTATTTGATTTTATTATATGAGCAATAAAGTTAAACCAATTATTTCAACGCATTCAATCGAAATGTTTATTTAGCCGAAAAACAAAATGCGTTTCCGTACCACTGGGGCTGAGAGGTTTAGAGCTTTCCGGGTCCAAAAAATACTTTTAGCACCTATCAGTGCAATTTTACATTTTCTATTTGTTAGTGGAAAAAAAGTCCAATTAAATCCGTGAATCTTCAATTGAATGTGTATATTGGCCGAAAATTGAGTTCCTTTTAAGCACCACCGGTCTTGAAGGAGATTGACTATGGAAAACCTTTGAAGATCTACAACATCATGAAAATACAGAGAAAATTTCTGTTAAAATGATTCCATACAAAATAAATTTGCGGAGCATTATATAATAAAATACAAAAATAGAAATTCTCTAGAGATATTTAGCTTTACAAGTTTTTTTAGGTCAAGTTTTGATAAAAAAATGCTGTTGTTTTAACTGTGCCTTTTAACTGATTTATAAAATAGGATCAAGTGATTGGTATATTTGTTGAGAATATTGTGATTTGGCCAGTAAATAGCTTTAATAAAAAATATCTAAAATCAGGCCATTCAACAGAAAAGAGTCATTATTCTCTATTTGATCTAATAATGGTATAGTTATTTTAGAATATTATGGCCAATAGATCTGGATAAATCAGCGAATAATGTTGGATATAGATAAGAAGGCCCAGTAATAACGGATTTTTTTTGTTTTCGAACGTTTAAATCCGTGTAATATAATTGGTAAATAAGATTTTTATTTGATATGCTTTGAATTGGCGTTTTTGACGTTACTATTGGCAAATCACAGAAAAAATTTAGCGTCAATAGGTTTGTGATTAAGATGAATGAGTTTGGGGAGTTAAGCTTGTGCCATATAATTAATATATGTTGTCCAGATTGTTTCTTGAGCGATTTCTTTTACTCTGCAATAAATACTCAATAAAAGAGAAATTATACTAGCCCCATAATTTTCGACAGTAAGACTAAAATTATTTTCTGGTTCTTATTTTGTTTTTTGCTGATAAATTATTTTCTCTTTCTTTTTCCGATTTACAGATATGAACAGATTAATCAGCTCAAGAATCTCAAATTCTCTCCTCCGCACATCTCTAGTCAGACCAATGACTACTGCTTCAGCCGGTCCTTTGGTTGAACAGGTTGAGAAGAACTGGATCAATCTCCCTGAACAAGAGAAGAGAGTTGTTGTTGAGAAACTCGAAACCATCATGAAGAATGACTGGAATGCCGTTGATCTACAAGATAAGAGAGCCAGTAAGCAATAAAAATTTGTCCATTTTTGGATTCTTCCATTAATCATTGTCATATCTTTCACCCTTTCAATCGGTGCTCTTTTATGTGAAATCGCTTTTTTGTCTTTTATTTCAGATATCTTTCTCGTAATCGTTCTGATTTAAAATTTTCTAACAGTATATTTTTTCTCTGAATTTTGATTAGTCTACTACATTGACTACGGAAGCTACGGATTCCGCACCCCAATTTCCCAGAAAGGTGAAGGTTTAAAGATCTTTTTGTATACTACTTCTATCATCGGCGCTAGTATCTTCACCTCGTACATGATCCATGTCTTCTTCGGATCCAGACCTCCCACCATGACCAAAGAATGGCAAGAAGAATCCAACGAGTATGCCAGATCCCAGAACAACAACCCAATCACCGGTGTCTCATCAAAGGGCTACACTGGTACTGGTTTCGTTCATCAAGTATAAATTCTCTATTCTTCCCTTCTATTTCTCTTTAATTGAGCTTTTACCTCTGGAATGCTTTATTTACAGTTTTTTTCTTAAAATAAAGCCACGAGAATCCTTCTTTTTTTAGTTATTACCCACTTTATTGTGTTTTACAAGCAAAGGCTTCCGTTGCATTTTCCATCTCTTTATACCCAATAAAAATAAACAAATAAATTCCAAATTGATTTCAGATTCTTAGGGATTCTAGATTATATTTGTTTTTCTAATCACATCTAAATGCTAATTATATGACTCACATTCTAGGTGTCCTTATTTTCAGGTCCTTCAGAAAAGATCAAGTAAATTTCTTTTTTAATCCTTAATTTTATTTAAATAAATAATGCGTTCCATATTTCAATAAATTTTGCCAGCATTTATCTGCGTGCTAACTATATTTTATTTTTTAAAAATAAAAATTCTAGGTTGGGCAATAACCTGTTAGGAAACAAAAGTAATGAATAATTATAATTTTTTATTATCATGTATAATAGTTTAAAAGAAAGTAAGCACGCTTAGAATGCAATATATGTTTTATCCAACTTTCCACTTGCAATTAGCAAATAATTATCATTTTCAGTTTAAGAGTGGTACTTAATGGAACTGCTACTTTCTTTATCTGATTTTCCTTGGTCTGGCTATTTTCCTTCCATTTATGCTTGATGGAGCTGACCCTACTGAGAACCCACTGCCTGATGCGTTTACAGTTGCTGGGTTTGATGGTCCTGCTGCATTGTTGGTGCCAAATTGAAATCCCATACCTGTTCCTGAATTAAATGGCTTACTTGCGTTAAGAGATGAAGATCCAGCTCCAAACTCAAACTTTCTCCCAGGAACCAAAGAATTAGACCCAATCTGTCCCATACCTAATGTAGAAGGTGACCCGGTACTGGAATTAGACTGGCCAAATGCCATCTGTGTTGGGTTATTTATGCCAAACCCTTGTGATTGTCCATTGTTTCCAAAAATCGAATTTGTTGAATTGCCTGTATTGGCAGGATTAGAGCCAAAGTTGAAAGTTGATGTTGGTTGCTGCTGGGAGGACCCAAAACCATTACCACCAAAAATACCCCCGTTGTTGGCACCATTAGGAGCCCCAAAGCCGCTGTTTGTATTGGAACCCATCAATGGCGTGCCTAAACTCGAGCCAAAGTTGAATGATTTTTTAGAAGCAGGTTCGTCTCGATCAGGTCCACGTTTATTGCTTCCATCCATAGAAGTATCGGGGTCATTTATCGATTTTTGTTGGAAAGTAGTACCGAATCCGAAGCTGTTTGTGGTTGGTTGGGTCGGATTTGCTAATGTAGTTTGGAAGGTATTTTGAGTTTGGGGATTATTGTTTATTCCAAATAAGTTGGAATTAGATCCAAATCCGCTGCTCTGAGTGCTTGTACTATTGCTAAAAAGTCCTGATGTTGTACTAACTGAAAATCCCGAGTTTCCATTTGTAATACTATTAGAGGTCGATCCTTGTGTTAAAGCCTGGGGAACTGTAGATGCTGTCAGTTGGGGAGTGTTAGTTCCACTAGTTGAGCTAAAAAGTTGTGGAGAGTTTCCAGAAGATAGCCCGAAAACTGATCCGGTTGGGTTAAGCTTCGGCGTGTCAGAAGGAGAGTTTTTAACAAAAATGTTGTTTGTCCCCAGAATTCCATTTCCTTGGGAAAGGTTTGGGTTAATGTTATTAGCAGATGACCCAAAGATATTGGAGGAGGAAGTATTGGATCCTGAAAATAGACCGGTTGATGGTTTAACATTTGAATTAGACGACGTTCCTGTTTTAAAGATATTAGAGTCAACCCCAGCCCCAAAGGAGGATACAGTGGATGTTCCAACTGGATTATTTCCAAAGCTTATTGCTGGTGTGGGCAAAGAGATGACATCGGAATTTTTATTACTATTAAAGCCAAAAGTTTTGCTCTCGCTTTTAGAATTATCCAAATTTTCATTCTGGTTGGAGCCACTGATGCCTTTAAATATACTTGTGCCGCCACTGAAATTCTCACTAAACAAATTGGATTTAGGGGGATCGTTTGAGGATATTAAAGAGCTTGTAGTACTAACATTGGTGTTTGATTCGGTCTTACTATTTCCAAAAGAGGGCACAGGGGGGTTTTTGGATGCGGTGTCATTTAAAAATGAAGAGGATCCAGTCTTACTGCTGAAGAGATTTGTGGAATTTTCGTTATTGTTACTACTAAATAGAGAAGTACTGTTTGATGATAGGGGTTTAGATTCAGCTGAGAATAAACCAGTTTGGGCATTTGACTTGCTTCCGCCCAAAGAATCCATTTGGGGAAGAGAGGAATTAGCACCAACTTTGGAACTAAAGTTAAATATTGAACCATTCCCGGTATTTGATTTAGGAGCTTCAAAAGACGGTATTGAAGATGTTTTTGTGGAATTCGAGGAATTAGCATTTGAACCAAATTGGAAAGCGGGCTTAGATTTTCCATCATCGGTAGAAGAGCTTGAAGTGTTAATACTGGATAAAGAGTTAGCAAAAAGGGAACTCTGGGTTGCAGAACTACTAACTTCATTGATATTGGGTTTTGGAGCAAATATGTTGTTATTAATAGGATTGTTAGAAACATTTTCAAGTGTAGAAGTTGTCGAGGAGGACGAAGAGAAGAGCGTACTTTTTTGGCTTTGAGAGGAAAAAATATTCTTTGAAGATGGAGCATCATTATTATCATTAGAGATACTTTCGAATATACTCTTATTCTTATCAGACTGAGGCCCGATAGAATCTGTCGATGCATTTGTAGGATTGGGTACAGAATTGATTTTTGAAAATGAATTGAGGTCAGATTTTTGATCTTGGGGTTTGGTAGGAATTCCAAAAATAGAACTGTTAGATAGTTCATTTTTATCCGAGTTTAACTTAGAGAAAATGTTGGAACCGGTGCCAAAGGATGAGATATTGGAAGAGTTTTTTTGATTGACATCGCTGGAAGTGGCATCGGGTTTGTTGCTCTGGGTATTATTTTCAAGGCCTTTGCTATTTATGCTTTCAGTAGATCCATTAGATAAAACAAGGCTGGGTTGAGACTCAGTACTCTTGGAGGTTTTAAGTTCCTTGTCAGAATCTTTGATAGTGGGGTCACTTGAACCTTTAGCTTGGATATCAACTTCAGAGGTTGAGGATTTAGGTGCAAAGAACGGTCTATGTTTTGGACCGGTTTGAGAATCGGCTTTATAATTAAGTGATTCTGATTGTTTAGAAGTAAGTTTAGAAGAGGATGGCTTTGGGGGGACCCTGATTAAAGACTCGTCATCACTAGATATGAATGATTCTTCAAGTTCATCAGCATTGTCGCAGATAAATCTTGCTGAAAATCTCCACTGGATTTTTTGAGATTCTTCATCAATTTTTTGCTTCCGACGCCGAATTTCTATAAGACGCTTTTTGTCTAATGCAATTCTTGAACTAGATTTTTTAGATTTGCTGTGTCTCAGAATATCATTAGGTTTTTTAACTTGATTTGAGGCACCATTTTCGTCTACTCGTAGCCTCTTTTGGTTATTTTGATCGTCTAATCGCAAAGATTTTTTTTAAAAATAGAATTAATGTCATCAAAAGTGTGATTATACTAAAATTCATAAATACAAACCTTCAAAACTGTTTCGTTTCCTGGAATTATGACCACCATTCAATTTTTCATTGACGTTTTCTAAATAAGATATATTTGGGTGCTTCTTTACAAAGATTTCTTGGTTATCTATATGAGGATCAGGAAGATTAAACCTCTGAAGAATGCGTTTGGCGTGGTTTTGCTATAGGGGGGGCAAAGAATAAATATTATTACGAGAACTAATCGATAACTTGAAGGTAATCAACGACTAACCTGAATCATCCTGGCAAGACTCTGAGTTGAAGAAATATGTGACAACGAAGAGATTCTCTTTGAGCTACTTTCTGGGATCTTTTGTTGCCTTGATATTCTATCCAGACTAGCTGGTGATGGGTTATTTCTCGAATAAGAATCTCCAAAGAAAGGTTTAGAAGGTTTGCTTTGAACCGATTGGTTTGGAATATTAATATTCTAAAAAAATATAAAATTAAATCTCAACTAAGTAAATGGCGACATTATGAGGTTTTCATATGAGAATAAATAGAGGAAATATTTTAATTAGGATTGTAAAAAAAAATCTCTTATGTGTTGCTAAAAGAAACGATGTACCTTTTGAGCGGGGTTTTTAGAAGAGTCGATTTCGCTCTATAAAGAAATATATAATTGAAGTACGAATAGAAAAAAAAGCATAGAGGTTTGAAAATTTAATGAAAAATTACAGTTTCAACTTTGTTGTACGAGTCTAACGAGTCTAATAGACGCTGTGCGCGAGCAGGAGACATCCACACAGGAGCTAAAAAAATTGATAATGGTTAAAAAAGGTGGTGGATTGATTCGTATTATAGAGAAATAAAAAGCATTTAAATCGATGAATACTTTTTCTAAAAGATCCAGGAACTGATGGTCTTGAAGGAGGGGTGTTCATATTCGGATTTAGAGTGTTTACCAAGGGAGTTCTAATATCCTGAAATTATAAAGGAAAAAAAAAGAGATTTTAAATAGGACGAAAATAAGAAAAAGCTATGTAATTACCCCAATATGAGAATTAGATAGACTAGAATTGAAATCTCCAGGAAATTTTTCGTTACGAAAAGAGTTTTTGGGAGTTGAATCGCCTATATTGTAAGATTGATTAAGACCCAAAGGGGAAGCGTTAGAGTTGTGATCGAGAAATTTGGGGATTTTAATTTCATGAGCCTGAGAGCTTGGTTCTGTTTGAACGGTTAGTTGATTTGAGGAGATTGTTGAGGGGGATTCAGTCCAAAATTTAGAAATAAGATTCTTAATGTTCCCCATAAAACTACTATTGACATTCTAGTTTGTTTTTTTGGATAACATGAGATTAGCCACAAAAATCCAGAAAAATGTTTTTTTAGGTGAATCTCAAAGAATTTATTTTACAATAAAACTATTAACGTAGATGGAAAAAATGGTAAGAAAATGCGAACCTTTTTTTCAGGTCTGCTATAAGGAGAATTATTGTTTTTTGAGGATCGCTTCGGAGTTCTTAGAACTCCATTAGATTGTTCAAGCTGTTTGTTTGACTCAATCTCTGGCATATTAGACATGATTTGTTCAAATGAGTTAAATTCTGAGGCTGCCAGGAGACGTATTAAAATGAAATCGAATTATAAAATGGGGAAAATTTGTAGCGTTTTTGTTGCAAAATTCCAAATTATTCCAAGAGCTAGATTTAATTTATAGTAGAGGAAAATTGGAATCGAGGGATTTTTTCTATGGAGGGTTTCACGCGGAAATTAAAAATGGTATTTTTTCTTTGAAAATGGATAGTGAGGGCGTGAGCGTAAAAAGAGAAATAAGTTAAAATTCATAAAAATATGACGCCGAAACAGTTTTTTATGAAACAAATCATATAATGTTGGAGTCTAAGGCCTAGATGCTGTATTTACATCTTTTTTTTTTCCTGAAAACCAACAACGCTTACCCATTGGACATTTATCCCAGATTTCTCAATCCTATAATTCTATTCCTCAAAATTAATAATCCACTAATTTCCTATTTGACACTAAATACATCTATTCAAGCACATAACATATTTTTATTGGCTATAATTAATTTTACAATGCAAATATTTTGTTAATTAGTGGTAGTAAAATGATTAAATTAATATTGATACGACTTGATATTGGCTATAAAATGATTACTCCTTCCATTGATCAAAATCCTGCCTTTGCCCTAATCATGTGTAATGGCATTTTTTATTGGTCTATATTTTTTATTTATCCAATAGATTGTTTTACATTATATTTTAACTAATTTTGGTATAAAGGAAATAGTGAATGACATTTACGCGCCAAAGGCCTTGAAATAGTAAGCTTTAAATTGTAATGATTTGGTTTGATGTTCGCTAATACTAAACCCTTTGAAACAAGCATCAGCCGGTATTTAGTTTCTAGAGTAACAGAGATGTGGAAGGTGCCCAGCTATAAAAATTTCAAAAAAAATCACTTATCAGCTCGTAGTAATTTATCCATTTTTTAAATATAATCAATTAAATTTCTGAAAAAAAGCACTGAACTTTCTGGTGATGGGAAAAAGAATTACTTGAAGATATATGCAGATGAAATCATATAAACAATAATCGAATGTTTTTAGTAAATATATTCGAAGGGATAAAAAATAAATACAGTAAAAACTTTAATACATAGCCTTTTCATTATACAAAGCTGAATCCCTAATATAACATAATTTTAATGAAAGTATTTTGCATAATTTACTTTACTTTTAATTCTCTGGTTTCAAAGATTAATAAATTCGGTACCCTAAACAAAAGAAAAAATTTTAATCTCAAAATTTTAACTTGATTTATGCCAAAATATTTTCTAAATGTTATATTTTTTTAGAAATATATATTCAAATAGCATGTAATTATGTAAAAGAAAATTATATAAATCTTTTGGTTTGATTTTTTTTTCTTTAGAAATTAGCATCATTAAAAAATAAAAAGCTTAATTTTCTTATTTTTCTTGGAAGAAATTTTCAATAATATAAATCAATAGTTCTTGATTTTCTAAAGAGGATTTAATTTTAAAATTATTTTCAATTTATCATCTATTTTTATAATTTAAATCCATTTTTTAAAATTACTTGTTCCAAGTAAAAAATATGGTATAAAAAGAAATAATTTGCTTCCCTTCCTTCAATTCTTTTTCAAAAAAAAGTCATCGTAATCTAAATAGTTTGTTTTTTTTCAAAGATTATATTTTACACCAAATTTCAATAAGTTTTTGGGCAAAAATATATAAATTCTTAATTAGATCAATAAAGATGATTTATGGGGTTTTTATGTGTGTTATATTTAAAAAATCTAAAACGGTTTTCTTGTTAATATTTTCAATACCAATACTACAAACTAATGATAAATTATAGGGGGGAAATTTTAAGGAGATTATTCATTAAAATTTATTTAATTCTGTTAAAAAAAACCAAATATAAAATTATTAAATAAAATATAACGTATTTATAATATTATTAAATATGGTGCAGGGTTGTTAATATTTTCTTTAAAGTTTTTTTTTTTTTTTTCAAAATCTTGTATTCCTTCTTTAGTATCTTTGGAATCCTAATATACTTTTTTTCCTATTTTTAAGAGCATTTGAATTAATATTTGGTTACTTTTTAATGGTACAAATATTTTCTTTTTTAATAATAGCACATTTTTATTTAATAGCTATATAAGCTAGATTTTTTATAGTCTCAAGGTAAAAAAAGGTGATTTAACAAACCAACGTTGGTTTTTTTATTTAATTTTACTCATGAATAATATTAGAGAAAATATACAACTATTTTACTTAAATGTTTTCATAGTTTTTATTTTCAAATCACAAAATTTTCGCTTATATTTGAATTATCAGCTAAAATTTTATATTATGTATTAGTTTAGGGATTTTTTTAATTATGAGTATAATTAAATTTTATTTAGAAATAAAAAATGTCCAAAATTACCCTTTTTTCTTTTTTTCTAAATGTTTTTAGGAGAGTTTTTTTATTGTCTTCTAAGTTCGATTTATTATATTTTTTCTGTTTAAAGTTCATTTTTCGATATTCCAGTACTTTATAATGCTAACATAAATTATTGATAATATATGAAAAAGACATATCAAATATATTTGAATTAATTATGGTATAATATTGTAAAATTATATATAATTCAACAAGTTGGTTATTCTGTACTCATTTTTGATTCGTAAAATATATAAAATTATTAGATTACTGAAAAAAATACAATGAGTTTTTGACACGCACAAATAAAAATTATTTGGAGGATAAATAAGATAGCAAAATTAATCCATCTATTATTAGATCTGTTAAAATTAAAATTATCAAGTTAAAGAAGTACTGTTAATAATATAATCTGATTTTTAGTATAATAAAATGAATAAAACAAAAATAAATAAAAGTATTAGTTTAATTTATTATTTAAAAAATCAATTAAAATCACCGATTATTTTTTATCAATGAAATAAAATAAAATAACATAAGGAGATAAATTTATTGTAATACCATTTTTCAAAGTAATAGTTAGAAACTATGAAAAAAACATTTTAAATGGAGATGTATATAAAAATCTTGAAAAAAACTTATCATCACTCTATATATATTTATTTTATTTTTATTTGATCTGTATTTATCTTGAAAAAAAAACTAATGATTTTGATCCATACGTGGGCCTAATATGATTTTATTAAGAGTAAAAATTATTAGATTTTATAAATTTTATCAAATAAAAATAAAAATAGTATAAATTTAGATAAATCATTGAATTTTTTTTGTTGTGTATATATATTTATGTCTAATATTTTTAAAAATTTTAATTTACTTCAGTATTAAGCCAAAATTTAAAAATAAAAGACTAGAAAAATATTTCTGTAATGATTTTCATAAAAAATATTTATTATTTAAACCATGGGACTTTTTTACAAGATTTATATACGTATTTTTATTATCTAAAAGTGCTTTATCAAAAAAAAACTAATCGTTCTATTAGGTATCAAGATAAATCGATATCTCTTTTTTTTCCAGTAATTGTAAAATAGTGTTTTCTTTGCTCAATGGTTTGGTTTCAATGGTATTTTGACATTATTAATGGCATTTTTGGTTTTCTTTGGACATATATAATGTTTTAATTTTGAAAAAAATGATCATTTTACATGATTATAGAGTTTTTATTTTAAAAAAGATAGCTTAAAGATCTATAGATTTTTTTTTATGTAATAATAATAATCAAAAAAAATTATTGTAGAATATATGGTAATAAAGTCCCTAAATTTGCCGTCTCTTTTTTTCTTTTCAGTTGATTTTTTTATCATAATATTGGCGTTCTGATGTTCTTTAAATTATAAAATTATGCAGTAGAGTATATTTTCGAAATAACATATCAAAAATAAATGATGGGTACCATTAACTAAAATCTAAAAATTTTAAAGTAAAATTTTTTTAACCGTATTTTTATTTAGATAGTCTCAGAGCTTGTAACATAAAAATAAATAAATTGATGGTAATAAATGAAAATTAAGGTTATTAGGTTTTATATATTTCTTAGCACAAAAAAAAATCTATTTTAATGTACTGTTTCTTTTATTTTTAATTCATTTTATTTTGAATGATATTTAGTTCTATACCATCATTTACTAAAGGTATGATCTTTGAATAAATCATTATCATGGGGGGGTATACTTCCTGAAAATTTGAGTTTTAAAAACTTTTTTTCCTATAACCGTTTTAATTATTCTATATATAATATTATACACAGTAGTTGGTAAAATATAAGAATTAAAATTCTTAAAGTACATTAGATATTTATTTATTTTCTAAAAATCGTCTAAAATTCATAAAAATCCATTCGAAATCACATTTTGTTTTTTTAAAAAAAGTTTTTGATTAGAAAAAAAATTGAATTAACCTTGAAAAATATTAAAATAATTGATTTGAAA
>LSSL01001068.1:4816-23958 GCA_001953115.1 Smittium mucronatum
AGCGTTCGACAGTCAGACGGATCTCAGCGTCTAACAGCTATTTGTAGGAAAGCCATGTCGATCAAACCCACATTAAGGGTAGGAGCATAATTTTATTAATCCTGTTAGAAGTAGGCACTGACATGGTGCCCAGCAGATTAAATAAACTATTGCTCATTGAAAAAGAGCTTAATTCATAACCGTTAAAGCCTCAGTCATCTAGCCTACTTGAAGCAATACCAGGGTATTATTTGGTGATTGGTAGATTGCATCCTTTTCCCGTAGGTACGCAGCCGATAGTCTGGCAGAGGAGCTTATTGTAGTTAGGATAATATTCTTTTCTTTAAGCCTTTTTCTTTTTTTCATATTTTTAGTGTAGTTTTTAATGACTTTATCTTACAATAAAATTCCGTAATACAAAAAAAAAAAATGAAGTCATTAAAATTTGATATTTATTAAAATAAAACTATAAAGCTAAAAGCTTATTTTTTTTGTTTTCATAAAGGAGCAAGACTTTTACAATAATTGTTTCAATATATCATATAAATTATATATAGTATTTGTTTCACTATACATCATCATTTTTGATAGAAATCATGATAAATATGTATGTTATATGCGAATATATTTTTTGAAATCAGGACACATTGCATCCAAATGCTCCAAGACATATTCTGATGAATCAATATTTTGATATGAAAAGCTAGTAAAATAAAGCCAGAACTAATGAGGATACAAACCAAATAACATTTCATAATGGCAATGTGAAGCATTTTAGCTTTAACATATTTTGCACCAATAACCTAAGTTTTTGAGTTTCTATTTTTGTTTTCTATTTAGTTAAGAAAATTCCTATTAATTAATATAGGAGTTTATTAAGAATTTTTACATGTATAATTGGATTTGTGACTTGTTTATTAATTGTTGCGAATATACAAGAGTAAACAATACTGTTAAAAAATAGCAAATGAGTTCACAATAAAGTGATTTATTATTAAAAACAACCACTAATTTCCTAATTATTCCGTTTTAACGAATTGGATGCATTAAAAAAATACATATTATGCGGTTTTAATTATAACAGAAGAAATTGTTTTTAATTGGTTTCCTACATCATTATGAGTGAAAAATTACGATAATTTCCATATTGTATAGGTTTAAATCTAATTTTCCTCTAGATTTTTTATAAATGAACCAAGTATGGAAAATATTAGGTTTTATAAAACTGATAATTCAGAAAAAAGAATGAAAACGCATTATTAGTTATTAGCGAAAAGTTTTGAATTTATCTGAGCTAATATGTGGAAATAATTATGTAAGTAGATAATATTCCTATATTAAAATATCAAAAGAACAATAAAAAACGTAAAGAAAAGGCTATTATCCTAATTACATTACCCACCTCTGACGGGCTGCGGGCTGCGTATCTACGGGAAAAGGGTGCAATCATCCAACAGAAAGACCCCCCCCCCTGAAATTGCTTCAAGTTGGTATATGATTTTGTTTAAATACAGCCAAGAAATAATCTCTTTGTCAATGAAAGAATACTTCTAGTTTTGTACTCCCGTAGGGTAAGCATTTAACATGACCAATTGACTTGGCATTGCTAAAAAATCTGTTATGCTGAGATCCTTCTGACTGTCGAACATTGTACTTTTGCTCAGAAGCTATTCCAGAGTACACTAAACGGTCTGTTCCTCTTGTTTCAAGATGATCCCCCCCTATGTTATCGCTGTCCTCAGAATCTGTGCGCTGTGTGATGTTTGCTGTCTCCACTTCTCCCAGCCAAGAATAGTACAACACCGTATGAAATTTTAGTATAATGTACTTCGAAAAGTACACTTTCTAAGTTCAAAAACATCGGATAGATGCTTCACTCTTAGGTGAATAAATAACCTATTATATACAAAAAAATCTCTAAAAACGCGAGTACTTCGTTTTTCTATCCGATTATCTAATAATCTCCTATTTATCGTATTTTCAAAATTATCAGCATTCATTTGGCTCTTGTTAAAACACTCCTTTTCACTAGTCGTTATACAAAGGCTTTCGTTTTTTCAAAAAATGGGAAAGCGGATAATTCTTTAATTCCAAAACAAAGCCTTATTCACTATACGAAAAATAGGGAGTTATTATTTGGGACAATGGAAATTTAAATGAGTATGGAAACCAAAGTTTTTACTGAATTTTTAACCATACTAGAACCATTTCATTCAATACATTTTTTATTTTTTTAAAACAATACCCATTACCAAATATAAATTGAATTGAGTATATTGGTACACTTTTCCCATTGATATTTATTTATTGATACTTATAACGAGCTTTAACACTAAAATGCTACCTTAGCATATAAACCCAAATAAAGAAATGACCTGAGAGGGAAAATATAGTTTAAAAAATGCTGAATATAATAATAATAGATTATCTTTAATTAAATGGTTACTTTCACAGTTTAAATTAGTTATAAATACCGAAATTGATACATTTTCGTTTCTAAATAAACTATTAATATCCAGCTACTTGGTTTTTTTTTTCTGTGTAACTAAGGAATAAATTATTATTTTTCATGAATCAAAAAAAGTCGAAAGATAGATTAATTATACTAATTCAGTGATATTTTAGGCTCGAAATATATGCTATCCAAATTATTACTTTTTTTTTTCTGCTATAATTTTAGAATATTCTTATAACGAAAATCATATTCAAATATTTTGGGTGGCTAAAATTAGCCTCTCAAGGTCGAGCATTCTTTTTTTTTTAGCTCAACTGAAGCATTCTATATTTTAATATGGTTTTATTAATTAGTTTTATATTATCCATTGGCCAAAAAGCAGTCCATGCGATTGATCATTTGTAATTTAAAGTGAAATCAAATTGACAATAGTAGCTAAATATAAGTAAATCATTTTACAAAATTTCTGATTTTTTATAACACAAATTCATCAGTAAAATAAGATTTTTTACATTTTATTTCATATTTACAAAATTGGCTATTCAATCCTTTGTGTATTTTTCTTAAACACAAAATCATTTGAGCAAAGGTATGACCCAAAAATTCTTTGGAGATAAGCAGCAGCCTTATATTTTTTTAACTGTTTTTTTTGTATTTTAGTATAATGCTTAAATTTGCAGTTTCAAGATTACTAAATTTAAAAAAGATCAATTTTGATGCAACCATGCTGTTAAAAAATTTAAAATATGAACTAAAAAATATATGCAAGATCTCATCTTCGAACTTTTAATAATTAATTGCTAGAAGATTATAATATGCAAGCTCTAGGACTTATAATGATGATTTCTCATGTTCTTTATTTATGATTTTAAAACAACTAAAATCTATATTTTTTTAGCGGAAAATTGCGAGGTTGCTATATTTTTCCTATTTAAAATTAAATTACATTGATAAAATAATCTGTAACATAGATAAAATCTAATTTTTTCCGGGAAACTAATATAATTTAAAACCGGCCTTTGGTTCCGTCCAATAAATGAGGACTTTAGAAAAATTCCGTGTTCTTTAATATTAATTCAGTTTTTTAATGACGTCTCAAAGAATTAAGTACTATCGATTTCTTTCTAGACAAAAAAAAAATCATCGGGATGAATTCATTCATTTATCATTTTCGGTGGTTTTGGCTTGACCCCCTTCCCCTTATTTGCATTGTGAAAATATAAGTGAATAAAATATATTAAAATTTTTTATAAAATCTTGGCAGAATTTTTTTTTTAGACTTTCCCATATAAAAATTATCATAGGGGATCCAAAAAATTACAAGATTTTGAACCAATCATTACTGAGGAAAGAGAAAAAAAGAATACAGGTTTTTATTAGGAGTACAGGTAATCCTCGTTATTTGCAGTTTTATTTTAGGTTAAAAGGTCAAAAACGGTCAATTTAGGAAAAAAAAAATCAAATTGATTCTAAGCGAATCAATTTAGGCATTATAATATCGTATTATGTTAATCACTATTTAAAACTTTTTAAATAACCCAATGCATATTTAGCCATCCTAAATAAAATATAATATTTTTTTTTATATAATAGGGAAAATTCAACTTTTATTTTTCTTCGGTGCACTGTTTTTGACCCTATTTTCTAATAGTAGGAGTTTTAATTATTAATCAGAATCCATTGCCAATGAAATGGAATATTTCTACCAATTCCATAAATTATTTAACTTCATTTGATAAAAATAAAGAATATTGGTTTTGATATCTTGAAACCCTTTCAGATCCTATGGCACAAAAAATGACATTCAATTTTTGACGAATTTTCATTGGGCTGAATGGTTTTTAAACAAAATAAAGTGTGTGATATGATGATTTTGTATAAAATTTAAAAAAAAAAATCATGAAATTAATTTTCACAATTGACAGGTATTAAATAGTGAAAAACGCAATTTGATTAAATTGCGCCTAAATTGATACGTTTAAATCAATTTGATTTTTTTTTTACCTAAATTGACAGGTTTTGAGTCAAATTGACCTTTTTCGACCTTTTAACCTTATTTTGATCGTTTTTCGCAAATTCGTGAAAATGAAAAAAAAAAAAAAGTGAAATCCTTTTTTGGCTGTTTTAATTTTTCGCGATTTTAAAATTTCCGAATATAATTGGTTCCATAATTATAATACCAATAATGATTTTTTATAAAGTAAATTTATTTTGCTGGTGACTTTATGAATACCAATAAAAATCTTTTTCCAAAGATAAATCATTTGAAAAATAGATAAACTATGGAAATAAATAAAGAAAAAAAAAAGGTTCCATTGACTATTTCTTAAAATTAGATATTCTGGATGCTCTTTCCGACCGAGAAAGAGTTTCAAAGGTGGAAAAAATGAAGTTAGTATCGAAATTACCTTAAGAGTGATCGTGAAAAGATCCATAATTTCAGGAGAGTTTAAAAGATAAAAGTCAGATTATAGTATTAAAAGATCTTATTTTCTGAATCCTGATATAATTTCGATAAAAAAGAAATTTAAAAGAATGGATAGATATCCAAATAAAAATAATCAGCTATCACCACATATAGGCACGAAAAAAGGCTATATCTCTATGCAATTAGCTCTCTAAATTATATCAAAGTCAGAAATATCTAAAATTAGAGACCAGTGATTGTTGGTTTGAATTTTTCAAAAAAAATATAGGGTTTGCACAGTATAAATTTTACTGGTGAGGTAACAATTGGCGATCATGGATCTACTAGAAAATTTCCAGAATAACTGAGTAAAATAATTTTTTGAATGAGACTATCTCCCATGGCAGGCAAAAAACTTTCTCTTTTTTTTTTTCATTTAGAAAGATAGAACTGAATTAATAATTTCTGACAGGTATTTAATATAAACGAGATATTTTATTTTTGAAAATAATCCCCACATGAACTTATTTTCTGTTGAAGAGAAAATTTCTCCTGTGTTTAAACCAGAAAAAGAAAAAAATTATGCCAATTTATTTTCCAATTCATAGAAGATTGCTGACTTAAAACTATGGTTATTAACGCATTCAAAACCTTAGGATCATTAATTAGACTAAATAAAGCGACCTCCCAGTGATTCGGAGGTCTTAGAATAAACTCTACATGGCCAAATATTTATTTGAAAGCTATTCAATAATGAGATTTATTCAGAATTGAAAAAATAATTTAAATTATAAAATAATCTTGTTGATAGACAAAGAATCTATTCATCCTTAAAGTATTTAAAAAAATTTGAGGAAATGGGTGTTTTATTTATTCACCCAAACATAACTTCATTGATCCAACCAGTGGATCAAGAATATATAAAAAAAAATTAAGATGCACTATTTAAAACATTCATTCGAGATTCTAAATAATTCTTTACTAGCGATGCCTCGGTCTAGCAATTTTGAAAAGATTTAACAAAAAATATTATATTAAATTAATATAGTATTCATGAAATCTTGTTCCTAAGTAATGCCTTATTGAGGTTTGGAGAAATATGATGCCGTTGATTGACGATAAGGAAAATTTTTATATAAGTTTAAAACTATTTGAGTTAAAAATATCATGTTTGCGCATTGGGCATAATTTGGGATTCAATGAATTAATATAAGATAATATTAACACTGCTCTAGATAGGAAAAATCCAGATGATGATGATTTTAAATTGAAATGAAGTTGTACAGGATCTAGTATATCAGAAGAGGAGAATTATTTTAATGGGATAAACAAAGAAGGTATACCAGCTATAAAAAAAGGAATAGATCTCATTGAAAGAAGTATTGGAATTTTATTTGAGAAAGATAAAGATCATATCATTCCGGGAAAGATGAAAACCACATTAAAAAAATCACTTCAAAGTTGCCATAAAGTATTTTGCGATTCAAAAAAAAAAAGAAGAAGAAAAACGTCAATTCTAAGCTTTTTTCACTCAGAAAAATAACTTGAATTTATTTTTTGATCATATAAATTTTATTTTGAATCTGATAATTATAATAAAAATAAATCGATTTTATTTTTATCCAATTACTGTTTTTATTCTTTTATAATTTTTTATTTCATCTTAGTTTTCTCTAACTTTTATTTTCTAATATTTAAACAGAAAAATTTTAAATTAATGGCTCAAAAAAGTCAGATTTTTTGAAATTTTTTGATTTTATAGTTAAAAAAAACAAAATGATACAAAACTTGGATGAAGATTGAAATTTTTGTTCCTAGTGAAGTTTATATCGATAATTTTAGAAATCTATAATTTATAACACAAAATAATCATTCAGATATTAGCACACGATATTTATTTTTAGAAAAATAGCCTTAACCCTTTATTTTTCTATTAATAAAAAATATATTCTAGCATTACATGTTTTATTTATGGGTAATCATTATGATCTATTGACTCAGAATTAGTTGCCTAAAATACAAAATTTAAATTATGAATTCTTATTTAAATTAAATTTCTCTTAAATATGATTATATATATCTTATCTGTCTAATATTTGTATAAATCTTGCCTTCCTTCCTAAATTTAGTTAAGAATGAGAATTTTATTCATTCTATAATTTATAAATAATTTGTAAAATTACCCGGCATTTCATTTTTACTCGCAGATTTCTTAGATTAAAATAAAAATTATAGATTAATAAGAGTAACTTTTTGTTTGAAATTTTTAAATTAAAGACACATTTCCATTTTATTTATTGATTCGGTTGCCTCAAACAGATTCTATTTATTTCTCTACATTTTTCTGGTTATTAGAACCCTAATCTTTAATTGAAAGACGCTTATTTTAAAATTAAAGTGAAAAAAATTATTTTAGAAGTTTTTAATTTTTAGAATCTTTGATCACATTGTAGCCTTATAATCAAAGCCAATTATTAATATTTTTTACTGAAGCCAGGGAAGACACGCTTAGAAGTTTTGGGACATAAAAATTATTGATACTTGTCTTAATGAAAGTTTTTAATTGCAACTCAATTTGTTTTTTCTTTTCTTTTTCAATTCTGTAATTAATTATAGTTGACTTTTCTCCATTTTTTTTTCTCATCCAGCCATAGGAAATAGGGGTATTTATTCATTGTTCGCGATTTTTATGCAATCTATTTTTTTATCCTTTTTTTTCCTCATATAGCTTAAATACCTTCATAATGCCATTTTGATTTCAGTGATTTCTGATTCACGTGCTTTTTTTTAGAATTATCTGCAAATAATGAGGAACATCTCTACTCTCATTATTTTTTATTATTTTATTATTTTATTATTTTATTATTTTATTTTAACTCTCTTATCGAGTAGAAAATAATTATTGATATAAATAACCAATAGATAACAGTTCTTTACATAAATATGCAATAAACGTATGTTGAATTTTTCCATTGATAGACTCGAACTTGGTTTCGGAAAAAAAATCCGAAAATTTATCGTAAATTGTAAAAAAATGTACTTTAATTTATTTAAAGAAGACGAAAAAAATTTCAACCAACTCTCATTTGCCGCCCTAGCAATTCTAAGTCTAATAATTTTTGTTTCTGGAAGCTTACGGACTTTTTAAAACCTGAATATTGAGTCTATTTTTTCACTTGAATTACAATAAGGAATTCATCTGCATTCAGCAAAAATGAAAAATCGGCGGCATCATCTTGGGTCTGAATAGATTTATTTTTATTTAAATCCCGAATTAGTATACACCTATACACAATGGAATCATTTGAAATTCAAAATTTGATTTTTAACATCAAAGTGGATCCCTGCAAGTATTAACAAACCAATATTCATATTGCTTTTTCTATCCCATACAGAAAATTTTAATTATATGTGGTAGTCAGTTTCAGACATATATTATTTTTAGAAAAGGCAGAAATTTTTGATTTTTGATTTAGAAATATATATCTGAAAATAATTTGATGGTACAGAAGATTCTTAATTCATTTCTCTGATGTCATTGATCACTATATTCATTTCTGGGAGCATTATTTAAAGACTTATTTTTTATATTTGTCATTTATAATTAGGTACACAACCTGCCTGTGGATTTTTGATAGACCATTATTATTATTGTTTTCTTTTATGATATTGGTAGTTTACACTTTGAGAATTTAAAACAATTTTTATCTCAACATTGAATTTCTAAATTTTAAAATTAGACTTTCTGAAGCTATATAGTGACTAATTTGTTTGAAGGTGAATGATTTTTTTTCACTAATGTGTAATTACCTAGAACTTTTTTATTTTCATAATTTCACCTGGATTTGATTTAGTGATTATTTTTGACTTTTTTTAGTTTTTGTTAGATTTTAACGATTTTGAGGAATAAAATTTGTTAATGATTCAAATTTTAGCGCCAATAATAATATTCTTTTATTTATTTCATGGTTTTTTGATTATTTTTTTAAGTTTTATAAAATAAAAAAGATTATAGTAATTTGAGTATAATAAAATAAAAAAGATTATAGTTATTTGATTATAATAAGATATAAAGAGATATTTTCAAAGTTCAGTTTCGATGCGTTTGGTTTAAGATGAATTATAAATTCTCATAAACTTGGTTTATATTTTTTATTTTCTTTTATTTTTTTTCAAGAAATTTATTTTAAATTTCGTAAAAATCTCTAAAAGCCGATTTAAAAAAATTTAAAAAAATTCCACCCAACTTTTCTCTGCCACTCTATCAATTTCATACCTCTAGAGCGTTAGATCAAGGACTGATCTTTATTTTGGTTTGATTTTTTCTCTACTTCCGTTTCAATCTCAAGAAGGTTCTAATGTTTTTATGTAAAGCTTTTATCTTCTATGTTTTCCATTTTTTCCTCTATATTTCACTATACTTTAAATTTATTTATATTAATCCAATTATTTTCTATTTATAATTTAAATATTTACAAAATTCTTATTTATGGAACTACCTAGATTTATAAAAAAAACATGTTTTTTTTTCATCTTGTTATTTATTTGCACCAAATCTTTTGAGCAGCATTTTGAAATATTTGGGTTAGTTAAGCAATATTTAAAAATTTACCATTTGGAAAAATTACTTTATCAAGAGGTCATTGGTTTTTATAAAAAATAATTTATTCTCGGTTAGAATTATATTTGCATAAATTTGTACCAACTATGATGAATTTTTCAAATTAGGTTTGATTCGATTTGATTCCAATTTTTCCCACTCTGAGGATCTCTACTTTTAAACAGCTAATAGTTAACTTAACTAGTTTTTAAAATTTTATTTTTAGCATTTCAGTCACTTCAGAATGTTTCAGAAAATTATAATCAATATAGAAAGAATTTATGATTTTTAGCGAAAGTTATTATGAGCTCCCGAAAATTTTGCATTTTTCATTCATAATATACCTAAAATATTTTTAAAGATATGTTTTTTTCATTTCTTGACTTTTAAATTTCAGCTCAGAAAATGAAGAACATTAGATACTCATCTTAACACAAAAGATTTATTTTATTTTATTTCTCATTAGTTTGAAAAATCGGATATTTTTCTTAATCTCAATTTCACTTCAAGTTATGGGTAGGTAAATGTATTAAATTTATCGGAAATAGGTACCACGTTTAACTGTTGGTCTTTTTAATGGCCATAATTAGGTGAAAATAGATGAATCCAGGAAAATTCTACAAATCTAAAAAAAAGTGGAAACAAAATATTTTTCATCAGTGAATTTTGACCGCGAATTTGGCATAAATTCAACAAACTTTAACCAGTTTTTATTATCCATTTTTTTCAAATAGACTGATATTTTGATAAAATTATAAAATGATAATTAAAAAAAAAACTGAATTTCGTCTTATTATCTAGAATATAATCCCTTTTTGGTGACTTTTATTTAAATTATGAGTATAAACAATGATGAAAAAATTTTAAAGACATTTTCACCATTTTTTTTCAAATTATATAATTAAATAAAATCCAAGTAAAATTTTAGAAAAATAATTGATCCCGAAAATAATATATTAGTGATATCTACAAAACTTTTATAAATATTTCTAATAATTTTATATTACTAATATCATAAATTTTATAGTATTAATAATCTATCAAACAAATAAATCGAACAATTATTTACCATTTGCGCTTTACCCTTTTGAAATATAATTGATTATCGATAATAATAATAAACCGATAAAAGAGCTCTAAATTGTCATTAAATTGCTTTATTTAAAATTTAAAATATTTAGAGGAGTTCTAATCTTTGATATTTTTTTTGAACTTCTAAGTGTAATTATATTTGTACTCTATTCATAATTTTGGTAATTTTTTTCATAAATAATTTAAAATATGGGACTAATTCAAGAGATTCAGAATAAAATACACTTCAATAAATAAAAAAATTCTGTAGGCAATAAAATTTAGTTTTTTCTATTTATAATCTTGTAAAGCACAAATGAATTCGAAATGCTATAATTTCGGTGAATAATAATTTATATGTGTTGTATTTTTCTTAATTCTTAAAGAATTTTTGCTACCGGGTTCGATTTTTTTGTCGGGGGCTCCAATTTCCACTTATCTAATATAGAATGAGGAATAATGCTGCTCAACTTGGCCTGATCCTTGGTACTCATTTTCTTTTACCTCTACAAAGTTTTCCTTATTTTAATTTTTTAATAGTTCGCTTTAAAATTGGTAACACCATTTTTATTTTTTATTTTTTATTTATTTATTTATTTATTTTTTGTTTTTATTTTATTTTATTTTTTAGTTTTTTTTATATATATTTTTTAAGATAAAAAATGAGTAATTGAAAAATAAGGTAGAATTATTATAGTATGACTGAATTTTAGTTTAGAATCAAAAATTTAATATATTCCTTACAAGCTGAAAATTTTACTAAATATTATTTCGTTTTACTATCTATAATAAGTAGCTGTATTCAAAATTCTTCAGGATCTTATTTTTCCTTTTTTTCTTTTTCGAAAAGACTATACTCTTTTATACCTTTTTTTCGCCTAATAAATTTATAACGCTAGCCAAATTTCATATATGAAAATTTTTATCATTCATATTCCATGTCATTATTCATATTTAAAACGTTGTAAACATAATCCTTGATTATGCAATCCCTATCCTTCGTGGTCATCACTTATCTTTAAGTGTTGACATTTTTTTTCTTTATTTTTAAATCTTTTTACTTAATTATATTTTTTATAAGGTAATACTCTTGTATAAATCATAATTTGACAGTTACTCAAATGGTAATCATAAATGCACATATGATGATCCTATCTTCTTCATATGTATGTATATTTAGAACTATTTGATCTAATTAAATTTTTTATAACTCTGAGTAAAAAAAAAAAGCTTGGATTATTTAATTTTTATCGATTTAAAGCAAGTATTTTATATTTATTTTAGCCATTAATGTAAAAATTAAAATACTCCAAATTTTTGTATAAATTTTTTCTCTTTTTTATAAATTCTAAATAAATCTGTAAATTTATCTATAAGAGTATTTAAATACATAATTCCACTTGGAATCGACATAGTTTTGATTATTCTACTAAAAATATATTATTGGACCTGAGTTCAATTTTTTCAACAATAAATTATATTTTAACTAAATTTAACTTTATATTGAGCTTAATTTACCTTAAATTTGAATTTAAATTTGAACTAGTTCGAAATTTAACTTCATATAAATTGTATTTCGACGTGGACTCGTTATTCTTCTTTTATCGGGCTTAGCATTTGATTTGGGCTTTGTCTCAGAATTCAGGTTTTGATTTATCGACCTAAAATTTCTGTGACCTAAAAAAATTTAGTTATTCATAAATATTATTATACAAATAATCTTAATATATTTAAATTTTTTATTTTATTTCTTAATTAACTATTACTCGCTTTTTTCTAAACTTTTAATTTTGGTTTTTTTTCCTTAATTTTTTTATTTTATTGAATTATTTAAAAGCGAATTTTTATTTATTCCGTTTTGTGATATAAAATTTTTATTAATAAATGATTAAAAAAAATATGATTTATTGGATTTATCCGATTTAAATTATGTTATTTAAATAGATAAACTAGGGAAAAAACAGTTTGTCACAATCAATTTTACATTAAATATTGTGTTCATCTTTCTTTCGGCTGATATTTTTATTAATTCTATTACTACACCCTCTTTTTATCTTTTGACTTATGTCTGCATCAATTGTACTAATCTTAAAAAAATTTATAAATAATAAGTGTTATTTTCATCTTTAACATTTTTAAATAATCTGTAGATCAACAGGCTATACCCAAAAAAAAGTCTTCTTCAGCAGGAATTATTAAGCCTTCGATAATTTTTCATAATTAAAATCGAATCTAGTATGACATTTAATATTTAATATTTATTTTTTAATTTTTCTATTACTATAAATTTTTCTAATTTGATTATATATTTATGTTTAATCCATCTTTATATTGGAAGCTGCAGATTTAAAATTATAATATTTATAATACTCAGATAGCTTACAATATATTTCTTATAACTGTGTGTTATGTAGATCTCAATATTGATGACTATTTCTGATAAGATTGGAAATATTTTAGAAATTATTAAAGAAACAAATTTAAAATCTTTTTTCTTTTAAATAGGAATTAACCTCTTCAATTTTTTTTTACTCGGAGAGTTAAGACTATGAAACTTATATGATTATATATAGAAATAAATTTATTTTCTTACGGATATTCCACAAGTGTCTTTTTTTCTTAGTTTACTCTTTATTTTCTAATAATTAATTATCAATAACTATAAATTATTCTCTACTATAGGTTTTTGAATATTAAATAACCCAAATTTGATAATTTACACGAATCGTTGAGAAAATTTCAGAAATTTTTTACTAAAATTTATAATATTTTGCGCCCAGCAGCTAATTAATACTGCATTTTTTTAATATTTTTTTATAAAGCTATAAAATACGGGTAAAAAAAACTATTTATAAAATATTTCGTATTATTATATAATTTTTTCAAAATACTAAATACACCCACCCTATTTTTTATTTTTTATTTATAATGATGATACAGGAAAGAATCATTTTTATTATCACGCTTTAATTACTCAAAAGTAGTGTTTTATAATCATTTAGATTTTTAGGTAAGCCATAATCAATATTTCGTGAACCAAATTTTTTATTTAAAATTTATTTAGAGCTCAAAATTATACTGATTTCATTGTGACTAATGTACCCATCCAAAATTATCCCAGTTCCCAATTTGAAAGCAATTATAATATCCTCGCATAGTTTTTTCAATTCAGATATATTAATGAGCTCCCTGATCCGCTTTCTTTTATTTAAATGAGGAATCAATGAATATACCATATTATATTCGATATCGACACCTTTCTCTTAAAAAGTACTTTTGATCTCCAAATATTTTTTGTTTCATCATAAATCTTTGCTAAATCATCTGTAATTGGTGCAAATATTTCTATTCCAAAATAAATATCATGATATTTCGTGGAATTGTTTTTTTGTTACATCATCAAAAATGAATTTCTCCATATTCATAGCTACCATTCAGTCGGAATATTTTTCGTTTTTTTAGTTGTAAAATTTAATTATAAATATCCTTAAAAAATTGTTTTTTTTTATTTTTTATGCTTTCCTAAGTTTATAATTATTTTAATAGGTTTAAAATTACTAAGTCTAATTATCTTCATTTCAAAAATACTAATGATTATAGATAAAATTTAAAAGTAAAAAAAAGGTAATAGTATAGTTATATTAAATTAATCTAAATATCATATTCGTTTTTATATTTTTTTCGAAAGTATACAAGTATATAAATTTCTTATACTATAATTTATGAGAGATTTTTAATTAGATTTGAATTTTTTTTATTTTAGTTAATTTAACCCAACGAATAATTGTTATATTTTCTTATATAAAATCTACGAATAAATAATAAAAAATAAGTTTAGCTTATAAAAGACAAGGCTTTTTCTTTTGGAAAAATATCGAAATTCGCAAAAAAAAGTTTAAAATTATTAGCGGATTCTAGATTTTTTTTTCCAGAATTCGTAGAATTTTTCAGATTTGATTCATTTTCTTTTAATTTTTCTCGATAAAAACTATTTAAACCAAATTATCCTTGAAGTGGGGTTAGGGGCGTATAAATCACTGATACTATCGAAAATTCAGATAAAATTTATATCGAAAATTACAGATAAACATATGCAGAGCTGATTAGCACATGGTTATAAAAAGCAGTTTTTTTGGTATTAATTCAAATAATAATTTTATTTTTTTGGTTATTTTACAAGTAAAAGATGAAAATTGCTTGAATCCTCCATATAATTATAGTTATTAGTCTTTGTGTAAGTTTTTTTTTTGAAAAATTCTGATCAAAATTTTATGTAGTTAATAATATACTGTATTTTTTTAAATTTTAAATTTTAATTTGGCGAAAAATTTAATTTAAAAATTTTTTTTTGGCAGTGAGACCTTCGAAAATTCAAAATACCGCTTGTCTTTTTGCAATAGTTTTATAATTTTTTATATCTGCTCCAATTCGGTAGCATATTTTTGGCATGGTTTTTTATTTGCCTTTAAATGTGGAATCCTCCAGTAAATATCTGCATAATTCTTGAAATATTTTCTCTCATCATCATTAAAATACTAATTATCATACATTTAGCTAACTTATAAAATTATTTTATAAAATTAATTGCATATAAAATCTATCTTTTTTATTTATAAACTCAATTTTTTTTCAATACAGCAGTTCTTAGATCTCAATAGTTACCCAAATAAAGCATGTATTGTTGAAATCCAGAATATCAGCAAAATAAAGTGTTTTATCGGACCATCTGAGGTTCGAATTTCTCTCTAAAAACAAATTGAGGTCATTAGAGAATACTTATTACCACTTAGTAGTTCTGCAATTTTTTATAGTGGTAATACTGAAGAATTTACTTAAAATAATATTCCGAATTCTGAAATTCAATTTTTTTATTCTTTTCAACATGATTTTTTTTTTTATATATCATACATTATAATTTCCGTGATGACCTTTAATATGTATTATAATTTATAGAGCTCAAGTATTTTGGAGTTTTTATAAATAATATATTGGCATATTTTTTATTATTTTTTTACAAAATCAAAATTTCTGATCAACCTTAATAGCTTTAATTCAATTTTATTCTTAAATTATTAAAAATTTTCTTCGGTTTTTATAATCAGATAATCTTTAATTTTATTTCTGTGATTTTTGATTCAATTTATTGATTCTAAGGACAAGGGTTTTGACCTAGGATCTAAATCGGCCATTATTTAGTTAATAACCTTTTATTTATACGTTTTAGGGGCTTATTTGGCTATATTTCAGCATCAATTAATGCATACAATATATCTCTACCGATTATTTTTATTTTTATCCAATAGAATTGATTTATTGACAATTTTTATTTTTTTGTGAAGGTTTCGAAATATTTGAAATACCATTTTTTTGTGATCTGTATGAGAAAATATATTTAATCATTTTTATTTTATAATAATCATATTTTCCTATTATATATATTGCATCAGATTATTTAGTCAATCATTCAGCATATTTAGCCTTCATTTTATTTATAAACACCAAAATTGGTAAATAAAATTAAACTTTTTAACATTACTTTTTCATGAAAAAATTATTTTCATTGTTTAAGTCAATATTTAAGTCCCTCAGGATATTTTTATTTTGCTAAAAAAAAAAAAATTTCCTTCAGATCTTTTTCAAGACGATAAATTTTCTGTGATGTGCACATAGGTAAAAAAGAATTTTTAAGGGTTCTCTATTATTTTATTTTTTTGACATAATTAAAATTAATCAAGTTTTGGAGGATTTAGATTCACTTATTGATAAACCAAATCTTTCTATAGTTACCAATAATTTCGCAGTACCATATTTATTTATTCATTTCTTGAGTATATAAAAGTATATTAGAATACTCCGTTTCTGAGTTTAATCGTTAAAAAGTTTTCTGAGTTTTTATATTATCGAGATAAGCAGTTTCAGACGGCTCTAAAACTTTAACTAAAAAAAATTATTATTTTGAGATTAAATTTCTTTATTATGATATTTTTATATATTCCATAATTCAGGGAATTTAATTTGGGTTCGTTTTCATTATTCATCCTTTTTTGAGGGGGAGGGGTTTGCGAATATATAATTCTTCGATCATAGCCTATTCATTTTTTCTTATAAATTTTAGAAATTAAAGATTTTAACATTTATATTTATTTCACATGGGAATAAATACATAGTTTAGAGGTCACTCTATATAATCACATATCTTCATGGTCCATCTCACTTACTTAATTTTCATAATTATATTCCTTTATTAAAGAATTTTATAATGAAAATTTTCGATTTTCAGAAACTAAAGTTCCTATAAGTTTAAAAATAGCAGTGGATTGAAATTATTTTTCATACTTTAATCTTCTTTAAATTTATCAATTTTTTTACCGAATACATACAATTATTTTATATATAATTTATTTTTTTAAAAATTGTACAGAATAAAACCGATAATACTGATAATCTATGTCAATATTGGATTATTTTAACCTTGAAGAATCGTTAAAAAAATTATTTTTGGGATTTAACCATATTTTTTATTTTGCTTTAATTTCCTGAAAAAAAGCTTTAGGTGAAATTTTTTGTGCATAATACACCAATAAAAATATAATTATAAGCTTTTGGATCTGTAATTCTAAAATAAAACTATTTTTTTCTAATTGTTTTTATGTTTTCATTTATTATTTTTATAAGGTTTTTGGGGATTGAGAGGTGTGATTTTATTGGCTATTTATTTAGAAATTCGTTAAAAGAAAAATTAAATTTGTATTTTTTTTATCTTTGGTGGCAAATCCATTTATTCCAGAATCCCCGATTAATTTTATCTTTCTTTAATATTTTTTAAATTTTATGAGATTTAGAGATTTTTAATCAAATTTTCATCTCTAAATTTAATTCCAAAAAAGGTTTATCAAATATTTTTTGGTCTTTTTTTTATCCAATCGTTTCTTTTATGGGTCTAATTATACTCTCAATAAATTTCAATACAATTTTCACAAAAAAAAATTAAAATTTTGTTTTAATGATTAATTTTACTTTTGGGTTACTGCTTTTGAAAATATCAGGACGCTAAAATTCCTGTGTTTCATCCTTTTACAACAGATGCAAGGTTAATGTTTCACTTATAATAAATGATAATTTCCCTACTTTATTCATCAGGTAAATATAAAAATCCCAGATTTAAAGTCTATTTTTTTAATAAAAAAAATCTTTGAAAAATGGTAGTATTTAGCAGCCTTTTTTTTTTATCATTCATTGATAACGCAGATGTTGCCTAACGATGAAATTTATCGATCCATTAATTTGATCACTCAATTCATTCCATAATTCTTTTAATGGTATTTTTCACAAATATTAAACCCCTCTAAATACAGAAATTTAGATATATGTCAATTTAAAATGCTCAAAGAATAGTTATTTTTAATAAGTTATATTTTTCTTTTTTGAGATAAAAAAAAAATACTGGAATAATTCTATATTATTATCCGTCATTATGTTGATGATTTATGAGATATTCAGGAACTCATTTGACCCCTTCAGAGTGGTATTCTCTGAGTTTTCTCCATACAGGATCTATTTAAATTTCGGATCTCCCAACTTGCATCAAATAAAATTTTATTTGGTCGCATAAATGAATAAATCGCTTCACTAAGACAAAAAAATAGAGGATCATTTCAATCGTACTTTCACTCAAGATATTAATTTTATTTTTGTGGGGGTTTTTTTCTGGTTTGAGATTTTTTATTTAATAAATAATAAGCTGTATAGCAAATCTGAATCTAAGTTAAGTTTAAAAAAACTTGATTTTGAAGAACTATGTAGGAATTTTTGATGGATTTATCTTTAAAAACTTAGATAAATACTGTCCAGGTACGTTTATAGATCCTAATCTCCCCTTAATTAATAGTTTTAATGCAAAAAACAAAGAGGAATTTTATGCTTTTTTTTTACTTTTTATTAGGGCTTTCAAGATCAAAACTCAAAAAAAGATACCTTAGATCATTTTTTATTTTTTATTTTTTATTTTTGATTCTTTTTACTTTTGGGAGCGTTGAATAATCGGTATGTACTGAGTTTAAATATCCCATATTCAATATATATATATATATACCCTAAACGCAATTTGAGCAGCTTTTAACAGCTGTAACAGTGTCAATAAAATTAAAAATAATATCAAAAAATTAATGTTTTTGAAATTTTTTTGTGCAGTTTTATTTGAAAATTCAATTTTTATTATTTTTAATTTACATGGTTTCCAATTTTTATAATTCCTTTGATCCAAATTATAAAAATTTGGCCCGATTTATAAATTCAGTATCCAAATTTATTAAAAAAAATTTCTAGCTATATTAGGTCTATTACCCCCTCCAAAAAAAATGGTTGTGATTTCACTTTTCCAGAATAAAATTTCTTTTTAATATAATATTTTCACCTAATAAAACGTTGATACACAACAGATTATATTACATTTTTACTTCATAGTTTTACCCTTAAGTATAATGGTTTATATTATATTATAAATTGATACAAGTTTTATTTTCGTTTACAAATAAAATGGAATTTAATTTGGTTGAAATAAAAAAAATTAAGTGAAATTGTATCTAATTTTGTTTTTAAAAATCAAATATTAATTTATGTGTCAAATTAAA
>LSSL01001070.1:0-13358 GCA_001953115.1 Smittium mucronatum
GGTGATACAAAAATAATAAAGAGAAAAAAACAAACAAATAAGGATTGATACTTTATCAAAAAGAATAGATATATATTTTTAATAATATTATGTTGAAAAAAACGTGATTAAAGTAAGCTATTATTCAAGGCTCTATCGGAACATCTATACACAAGCTGAGTAGTTAACAAGCAAAATTGGGAGAAGATTAGAGCGCGGTTATAGAAAACAGTTTGAAATTAATACAAAATATTAGATAACGTAAACTCTATGGAGTATGGTGAATCAGTGATCGAGGTATATTTTATATGGATCTAAAATGTGCCCTCTTCTACAAAAAAGAAAATATGTGATAAGATGCAATTGATTATTTGATATGGAGTTTTTGAACGAACATATCCATTGAATAAAAATGATTGCTTAAGATTACGCCTTAAAATTTTAGGTGAATATACTGCGAAATTTCCTACCTTATAGGCATATTTTTTGTGGTTTCAAACATTATCGGTCGGGAATAGTAGATTATTTTTACAGATTTTAATATATTGTACCTCTTAGTACTGTCACATGAGCTTTTGGATAAGTAAAATGTTTTTAGTTCTCATGAACTGGATGAGAATCACAAAAAAATTTAAAACTTTTAGGGCTCGAAATATAGTCTAATTAAACCTTGTAATTAGATATTTTATAAAAGAAATCTATAAATAATAATTGTACTAATTTCACTCGATTTTCCCGAATATTAAAACTCAATTCCCGTTCTAGTAAAGGCATTTCCTACCAGTTAATATTATGTAGATGGGTTACTGCTGGGTAGATTCTTTCAAGGATTCCAACTCTTGAGTTAAGATTTCAGTAATTCTGATCCTAAAAGTTTCATTGATGAGATCAATTTCATTCTGGTTAGACGCGGATGAAATGTCGGATTTGTATTCGCTGAGGATGGGATCCAAATTGATTGGGGATCCAAAAGTGATTCGGAGAGAGTGATTGGATGAAAGCACAGGGTACCGATACTTGTTTGCCAATGGGAAGACCTTTTCAAGACCCTGGTGGTATATGGGGACTACTATAGGGGCGATTTGGGCATCAAGTATGAGTTTTGCGATTCCCCATTTAAATCGCAGGAAATTAGGTCGCTGGTTAACGAAAGCTTCTGGAAATACGTGGATCTGGTTTTAGGTACCAAGAGAATTATATTTACATTTTTTTATAATGGACAAAAAGTGTGAAAATTTAAGCTAGACGCTACAAATGTAAATATAAAAAAGTGGGTAATTTAGAGTAAGAAACATACCCATTTTTTCTGCTCGATTTTAGCTTGAGCGAATCTGATGGCGTCTTGATAAATACCGGCACCACGGACTGTTGGAATAACCTGACCAAGGGCGAAGAATGCTGTCAGTGGTCTATGAATCAAATTTACTCAAAACTATTATCAATCCGGCAGTAAAAATGGAGCCGTAGGAGATTTATTAGAATAACACAAGATATCCAATTTTATAGAGTCGAGAAGTACAAAAAAAAGGCCAAACTCAGGAAGGCAAAAATAAAACAGTGATTTTTACTTCTCAATTCTTGATTAAGAAATGATAGCTATCAAGTCTTTTACTGGGTTTTATGTTTAAAGATATGAGTTGAAATAGATATAATTAATAGACTTACGGATTTATAAAAGTCAGCTCTTTAGCTCCAAGAGTCCATCTCATAAAGTCTGGATTTGATCGAATATATTTGGGAAGGGAGCCCCATAGAAGAGGATCGTCGAAAGTACTAATATGGTTAGAGTATGTTATTATGCTGGCAACTCTGGATTCATCTTTTAATATTTTAGCAAATTGATCTACACCAGTTATATGTATATCTTTGAACACAGATTTAAGAAAAACAGATGAGGCAAAAGAAGTAGAGCTGATTACGGCTTTGCTGAACGGATACCACCATAGGGAGTCCTGGGCGAGGGCCTTCTCTCTGAAATAAGCGTGGGCTTTGAGAGTATACTTTCCATAGACTAATTCTTGAACTTTATTTTCTCGTGGATTCATTTGGGAGGAAAATAGAATTCTCTTCGATATGAGGTAATCCAACCCAACCTCGTTTTTTTAAACGGAATAAAAATGAATTTTAAAAGATAAGAGAATGGGTTCTGTTTTTTATCAGTGTATATTTGAAAAAAATAACTAAGCTTATATTTCGATTTCAGTTAGAAATTAGAGAATAATCAACAGTATTATTTTATTACAGATCAAAATCAATCCAACAGACACGTGCTTACTATTTGGTGAATCTGAAAAGGCTATCGTGAATCTAAAATAGCCGATTGGTTGCCTGTGGCAGAAATTCATAGGTTTTTACTATATTTTTTAAGGCGAAGTTCATAAATGGCTAGCTAATAAAAAACCGGCAAGTCGGTATAAAAAATCTTGGCTATGAAAAAATATATAAACTGTAGGAAATACATTCTAGTTTAGTGAAAATAAGCAATTGTGAAGAAACATAGATTGTTAGATGTCTAGTTTAGGTATTTTGATTTGATAAGGGCTGTGAACATGGTCTTTGGGTTCTCCAAGAATATTTAGAGCATTGTCCTTCGGCGGTGCAGCCCTTTGGCCATAATGAGAAATACATGATAGCAATACAGCGCTTGAGATCAAACCAAGTGAATTGGTTATATAAATATACTTGTCGCCCAACTGTAAACCTAGCAAGGTCCATATTATCACAGAAATAAAGGTACTTATTGCAGCAGGCTTATTTAGAATACTAGCATCCTTGTCTCTAATCACGACAGCCAAGGAAAATAATGGAGCGGCGAAGAAGATAAGAGATGACAGGGCACATATTAATTTAAATCCAGATTTAACTCTTTCAGAGGAAGTGCTTCTGATAAATCCAAATACAAATAATATAAAAACTGTAATAGGAAAAAGCAGTCTCAAAGTTTCTCTCTAAAATCAAATCAAATCAAATCAAATCAAATTAAATTAAATGAACGTTTTAGGGATGAAAAATAATTATATGCAATTATAATAAGATGAGAGAATTTTTTTCAAAGGTACAGATAGTAAATAGAAGGTGAAATAGATAAAGTTTTCAATGATTTTGGGGAGATAAATAAAGGAAATAAAATATTTTTTTAAGGTATTGCAAACCTTTCTGGGCTGATTTTTGATAATATTTAAGGATATGTATCCACTGGAAACGGCACCGAAAATGTTAACATTAATAATAGTATTATTCTGTGCAATTATTCCGTACTTCACCCAGAGCGAACAGCTATAAAATTTTCAAAAAAATAACAAATAAATAAAAACGAATGGAAGGAGAAAAGAAATCAATAGCAGTTTTAAAAAAAATAGTTAAATAATGAATATTACGATAAAAATGTGAAGATGTATGGGATGACAGGGACTTTATGGACAGTAAGATTTTTTAAGCTAATGCTTTTCCTCAGGGATCTCAGGACTGATCTATAAATAACGATTGGCGAATAATAATTAGACAAAATCAACCTTGTTGAACTTGAAATATCTGCTAATTTAACAATAAATCGTTGTGTTGCTTACAATTGGCTTAGATATATCGTGACAGACGAGAGGGTTGCTGCTAAAGATAGAAAGCTTCTAAAGCGACTCGACTCACTCATTGCAAAGAGTAAATTAATAGTGTAATAGATGAAAATTGGAATTTCGTGTTAAATCTTTTGAAGTGTTGAAGGAAGAGAGATATCGTATTTCCTACAAATAAAAGAAGATTTTGGGTTGGTAAATTTTAGTTAGTAGTAGGAAAACGGGAATGCGGTTAGACAAAATCAAGATTCTTTTATTCCTCCAAGTCGCATTTATCGCTAGTCAATAAATAAACTCAGCAAAATTCTCGAATTTTTGAAGCTCAAGATTTTTGTATCCAATATTTTTGGCCGACATTCCTGACATGTTGGATGATAAGAAGCCCTGCTATTTGCTGCACATCCTCCAAAAATAAATTTCGCATATAGCAGTTGCGAGCTATTATTACTATTGGCTTACGTATGGCCCGATGCTGTATTTGGGCTGTGATTATTACCAATAGAAAAGCAGCACTCATACCTATACATGTAATGCATTGGCTGTTATTATTTAAAACCCGAGCTTAGCGAATAGCCATCCTCAGACTTTTCGAATTGAAGAGGGAAAAGCACTATAAAATACTGAGAAAAAAAACTTCCAGTAATTTATTTCCAATGGTTTCGGCTATAGTAAAACCGATATAGAAATTCGCATATTTTTTTTTCATTGCCCACACATTAATAATATAAGACAAACAGCAAATTTCTTTCACCAAGGGGCCAATCTTTTCGGTATTTTTTTTAAGCATTTTTTCTTTAGATTTCCTTTCGGGTTTTAAGTCTGACAAAGCTCCAATGTATGCAGATCTCCTATCTGTTGGTTCCTATATATTGGACCTGGCAATAAAATTATATGGACCAATAAAATTTCAAATTTCGGTATTAACCTCATTAAATTTTCAAGATATATATGGCGATAGAACCCTTATGCCATATATAATGCTTGTCAACAGAATTAAGAATTTAGCATCGGCATTAGCTATTAAAAGCAGCCCACTTTAATCTATCAACCATCAAGATTTATCCATTACCTGCTCGAAAATATATAGAATTTCTATTTTCCAATTGAAGCCTTTTGTATTCGATAATTAATCGATATTAAACTTAACCCTTTCAGGGGCAATGGTTCAAAAAATGGCTTTCACTTTTTTCTAAATGTTTTCATTAGACTAATAGTATTTGTATACCTTTGGATAAATCAAGAATTTAGGCCAATTGAAAGGGTTAATTTGAGCAAATAGGAGTGAGACTTAAATTTGGGCCCGGAAAGGGTTAATAGAGGGTGATCAAAGTCGAATTTAAGCTTAGAATATTTTCAAATTTTTAAAAAAAGAAATTCAACTAAAAACTTATTGATAACTTTCAGCTTTCTGAAGAGGAAAAACTTTTTAGCAAATGGATGATTAAAATTATTAGAACTCTAAAATCCTACTTTCAAATTAATTATTTTGTAAATACTGGGGTAAATATGGTTTTTCGCAAAAGTGGGATTTGATACTTTAAGAAATAACAAATTCATTTATTTCGGTTAATTTGAGCACTCTGAATGCCGAGAGATAAGAAGCCTGTATTCATTAAATAAAAAAGTAGTTTTATTTTATACGGGAATAGGTTAAAAAATCCATGCAAAATTTAAAAAAAACTTGAAAAAAGGATATCAAAGTGTCTTTAAAACGAACCCATGAAATTATTTCGAATAATATAAAAAGTAAAAATCAATTCTACAAAAAATCAATGACTATTGGTACTTTTAGTGACTTTATTAAAAGTCAAATTTATTAAAGTGGAAAAATATAAATTTGCTCTTATGGAGTAATAAAATTTATTTTAGATTACATCTTTTTAAAGTTTTAATTAAAATTATATTCTTTCGAAAAAAATTGTATATAGAGATAAGATCTCCATGAATTCAAAAAATATGATAAAAATTATTAATTTTTTTGAAAATCTTAATATAGATGCAGAATAAAGGTTGATAGATATTATATATTCAGCTCTAGCGGATTTTATTTTAGATATATATATATATATTTTATTTAACAGAATTAGAAATGTAGCAGATCGAAGTTACCAAAAAGATAATTTCGTGGTATAGAAGAATTTTTTTAAAAAAAATGTCAAATTTGGGATAAGAATTTGATTCTAACTAAACGATATCGGATGCTTCTCTCCACATAACCAAAGATGTTATCAAATTTGGCTCTAAAGCTAAAAAAGTCAATTTTCGGACACGTTTTTACAGATATGTTCAAAAATTTTTAAGATTTGCAAGTGATAAATCTAAAAAATACTTTCTCGGCGATTAATTATTTTAATGATTTCAAATTTCAGAGCCAATTTGATTATTTTTTTGAAATTATTAAAAAAATTGGCCTGAATTCTACGAGGTTTATTGTAATTTTTCGGAATTCGAACAATTTTTTTTTGCGAAAAATTTCTAATGGTACAAAAGATCTTATTTATTATAAATTAGTATAATCAAATTCTTAAATAATTTTAATTGACTATAAAAACCAGAAATCTTAATTTCAAAAAAAAAAACAAATCTAAATCTATAAAATAGATATCGAAGTATTGTCTGAGGTAGAAAAAAACTCTAAAGTAGAATTTTCGAAACTATTAGTACAAAAAAAAAAAGGATCTGATTTAGAAATAATCTAGAACAGAGTTGAAAATTAACCTATAACTATTTATAACATTATCATCTGATATTCTGTTTATTGTTTTCATAATAATTTATATCGAAAAAGATCTCAAAAAACATTAACATTTGTGAAGGGAGATAACGGAATATATAATAAGGGTTTTAATTATTGGGGCAAACTAAAATAATGAATTTATAAGGAAAAATTATGAATTTTTTTGAATATATCAAACATAAGAAGTGTAAAGATATTTATAAATATCTAAAAAACATAAAGTTTTTGAACATTTTTAACATGAATCTTTTAAATCCTGACTGCACAGAGAAAATTCAAAGAAAATTTTATCCATGATTAGATAGTTACTTGTTTTAAATAATTTTTATCAAATACAGATAAATATAGAATAACTTTTTTTTTAAATAAAGCTGTTAATTTTCATTGGAATTTATCTTTTAAAAAAACTTTAGATATAAAATAAGAATATAAAATTGTATAAAAAAAATTTTAAAAAAAGATCAAGATATAAAAATTAAATTGTCACTTAACCAAAAATTTAATTTGCAAATATAAATAAATATTTGAATAATATCAGCTGTCGATCATTGAAAAAAAAATCTTTATCGAAAAATATGTTATAAGTTGAAAAAATATCGTTCTTAATCGCTTTAAAATTTTTATCTATTTAACTTAAGAGAAAATTTCAAAATCGAAAAATGGATAGTAGTATAAAGATGGCGATTTAAGAATCTAAAATTCTGAAAAAAAGTTTTAAGCTATTTATTATGATCATCTAATCCCAGAAATCCGAACTCAACCATTTTTTTTTAAAAAAAAAACAGTCCTATAAATTTAATTAAATTTTATTGGAATTTTTTTTAATGTTAAAACTATTTTCAATATATTTATAATCCATAGAATGAAGGCACGAAGTAATTTTTGTGTATAGCTAAGAAATATTTTGAAATAATATTGTTAATTTTTTTTTGTGTATTTGCGCAGATTTTGTTTTTTTCAAATAATTTTAATTATAACATAATCATGGTATTTTTATATGTTTTAAATTTTATGAAAATATAAACTAGTACATATAGGTATTTTTTATAAATCCTAATAATTTCTCAACATTTTTCGCAATTAGGAAAATTATGGTGGTTTATTAAAATTTTTAATATTCAAAAGTAGGAATTTTGCTAATATTGGCTATTTTTTTTTGGTGTGGAGCTGTTATGGTATGAAACAACCCTAAATTTGAATAAAAATTAAATATGATCGGATCAGTTATATTTCTGGTATGTCTACTTATTTAATAAGATCATTATTTTATCATTATTTTTTATATTTACTTACGTGTGATAATTAAAATATTAAGAGCATCATTCAGTATATTTTCTATCACACTATCAATTTAAGAAATATGTCTAACCGTTAATAATTTAAAAAAAGATAGAAACAAGAGATTTTTTTAAAAAATTATAATTTCTGGGTTTCCCTCATTCATTAAATTTCAAAGAAAAAACTTATATTTTGATTTCCGATTATAAATGACCTATCCTCTGATTTTTCTATTGCTCTCAGAAATTTAATTTATAAGGGAGTAATGGGGAGGGGGGTAAGCTGCAATTTTATCCCGAAGCAAACATTTAATGAATATTTAAATATTTTTATAAAAATATGGTTTAGTTAATTGCTCCCAAATGAGCGTGCTAGCTAATCCAATATTAGAATGGATTTAATTTATAAAAACTGATTATAAATAGGGTTAAATATATTATTCTATAATAAAAATTATATATGTGTATAAGTTTGATCTCTCATTTTTTTGAAAATATGCTCCAATTAAGCTATCAAATAGAAAAAACGCTCGAAAAACACAATAATAATTATTTAAAATACGAGGCGCCGATTCTTATTGTTTTACAGTAGAATTTTTTCAGCTTAATGAGTACGATATGACCTATTTTTTTGGCTGAAGAAATGAAAAAAAAAGAAAGTTCTTGTGTATTAAGATTATATATATATAAAATCGACTATAAAATTATTATAATTATATATTTAAACCTCTGTAATTTTACATATAAAACCAAAGATCATATTCTATGAGAAAGTAATAGAATTTGGCTTATCTTTACCCATTGAAATTTTTTTTTTTTTTATAAGTTCCATTTAGTTCGAGAAATAGCTGCGGTAATTTATAAGAATCATATTTGTTGGCGGTGATGATATTATGGGTGTTAATTTTTTTTCAGTAATAAAGCCTTAAACCAATTCCCAGTGAGTATGGTGTCGCTAGAGCAACAGATGGGAGTGTTATGAAGTTTATTATTTATTTTTTACTTTTATTATTTTCTAGTAATATTTTTTTTAATATGAGATTTTAAAAAAATTCCCCATAAAAAACAAAAAAAACAATAATATTGAACTTCCAAAATAAATAAATTTACAATTTTTAATTAAAAAAAATAAACTGATATGTATATATAATACCGAAAGTAAGTTAATATCAAATACTTTTCTTTTTTATCGCAAAGGTGCTCTACCAGCTATGAAATCCAAATTAAAAAATATTTATATTATGTTTATATCTTATTGGAGTAAAAAAAGGAATAAGAAGCTAAGATTCAGATATAAATGTGTCAAGAGCAGATTAACAAGATAACTGATATGGACAGAAAATCCCTTCGGGAAAGAGAAAGAAATTCTAAATGAAACAAAAATATAATTCCAATATAATATCTTTCACAAGTTTAGTAGTTTATCCTGATCTCATTGTTTCTTCCTCTTTAATCGAAAATTGTTTCTTCCGTAATATTATAGCCTAAGAATAAAAGAATGTCGCATTACATTTATTTCCTGGAAATAATAGTATGAGCTAACAAATACCACAAATAAGATAATTGTTTTCAGCTACTGCGAATAAAAAAGATACAGTTATGTATAGAAAATAAGAAGTCCTTTTTAAAACAACCTGAACTATATAAAAATAAGTGCACCGTATAATGAAAGAAAACCCATGAATCTCCATTAAATATCCTCAAATTTTATTTTAAAACACAATGAAAATGATCTTATTTGAAAAAAGCGGCTGAATTCGCGAATTTTATACTGAATAATAAAAACGTGGGCATAGGTATTCCTGAAAAACCAGCTAATCTGGTGGAATTGGGGACAAATTCACCCATTGAACAAGAGAAAATCTATCTCTTCATTATCAAAAAAATGTATCAGGATATATCCCAAGCCCAAAAAAGTTTACCAGGAACTATCATTAAGGTTTATGGAACGCTTTAAACAGAAAAACTTCTTGTGCTCAAACCGCAGATTCTTTAACCACTGAAATCAAAATCAACGAATAAACTGCCCAGAAAAAATGTTCATGAAATTAACTGGGTAGAGGAAATAAATCTCAGTAAAAATAATATCTGGGTCTACATTATGGGGTCGTTTAGCAATTTTCAGATAAAATTGATCAAAATAACAGACTGCTATTGGTACTGGAAAATATTTGGGAAAGGGTTCAATACCATATTTAATAAAAAATAGCCCAATAAAAAGTCTTCAGAGCAAACAAAATAGTGCAATCGTACAGGAGTGCTGTATGGAAATGATTAAACCACTGAATTTTAGCCCAATTCTACAAAAATACTTATAAATTTTGAAAAAAGAGGCTGCTCTGCAAAAAGCTGTTTATGAAGTAACCGCTAATGAAAAAGAATCATCGAGAAACAGGGGAAGTTTTTTCTAGCCACCAATGACTTCGTAGCAGAACAAATCGGATCTCTCTTTATAATGCTGTTATCGAGAAGAGAAAAAAAAACGGGACCCCGTAAAAAAAGTAAATATTTTTGTAATACCAAAGAACGCAGAGCCTAGATCAGTTCTAAATCCAATTAAACTGAATAGAACGTGAAACAGAAGAATTTAAATATGATATTTTAATTGATTCACTTGTTGATTTAATGAAAATATTTTATGACCAATATAGAACCGAAAGATGTGTCATTTTTATTCTCGTTCACAAATACCGTGAGAATCAACTAATATTTTACTGATACAGAGATGCTTATCAATTCAGAGCTCTCCCATTCGTAATTTCACTACGCCTTACAAAATTTTCCAAAACACTTAGATCAAAATTGAAAAAAGAAAGGATAAACGAAATATAAATCTAGACGTATTTAGAAAACCTTTTGATAATAAGATAAAAGGAAGACATGTTCCAAGTATACACAGCTGTGACGCATACTTATCTGGTGGATATAAAATAAAAGATTAAGATAGATAAGTCAATAGCTAATCTATTTTACCGATAACTTAACAGTGAATAATAAGCAATTCATGCAATATGAACCTTAAGATCCATAAATTTAATTTCCAGAACCTATAAAGGGAAGTTTTAAAGATTTTGGAAACCGGAAAAAACAATTTTCAATTCTTAGATAGTATAAAAGAAGATATTGAAGCGATGTAAACATTATAGTTGCCGAATCTTCACACTCCATAGCTTGCTGTATCTGGAGATCAGAATTATAGCGAATTTAAATTCATGGACATCTACATTTTTCTGTCCGAAAAAGCTTTCAGAAAAATTTTCACTGCTTTTTTGAGAACTGAAAATGTGAAAAATTCTATCATTATTAGTCTATTCTTTGAAGAAATAAACCTCTATTAATTAAAGAATATCTGCTTGGGGAATAGTTGTGAAGTCTAAATTCCACTCAATTTCCTGGATCCATCAGAAGAGTATAATCTATATCAAACCAAAATAATTATTAAAGGTTTTATATACTCTTAGCCTCCCGCGAGTTGTTGATTGTTTGGATTTGGTATAATTGCACTATAAGAAAATTATCATACTTGAAGAGTTTTGGTAGAGACATCTCGTTCAAATCGATTGAGGTATCCAAGAATTTGCAGAAACACTTGCCGGTGACGAAAGAATTCAAAAAACTAAATCAAATACTTTTTTTAATTAATATTGCAAATTATCCAAAAAAATGACCTCAAAATCAGAATTTTCATTTTCCAACCTGATCGTTTCAGATATTTTATAAATATAGAGCATACACGAGTTAAACCTGTTCGCATAAAAAATAAGAACTTAGAAAATTACCAAAGTTGGTTCTCTGAAATATTTTTATTATTATTGTTTGTCATATTCTTTTTTCTAGAATCTTATTACTTACTAATCATTCTTCCTAGTTTAAAGAATATCTTCTTTTTTCTAACAGGTCTTCTAAATCTTGTTACACAAGCATCATTTTTCTTCTATTTTTAAAAAAAATCTTCCAAAAAAAATATTCGAAATTATAATGATTAAAAAATCTGGTTTGATTATGCATAGAAACGAAAATTTGAGATCTTTTTCGAATCTGATAACATTATAATTGAAAAACACTAAAGGAAATACTTTATAAAACGGATGCATTTGATGTATATTTTTAAAATCAATTCCTCATTCAGATTTCTTAATTATTAAATCATATAGAATATGTGATTTTCCCTTTTCTATATCTTTTAACCCCTAACAAAATCGTTGAATATTCAATTATATACTTCTATTACAATTAAAAAATATGTATTCTAAACATCAATTGTTGCCATCATCGATTCTAAATTATCAAATTTTAAAGCCAAATTCACGGTTCTGCTGGTTAAAGTTATAAAAAAGCTAATTGATATGATAATAGATGTATCATGATCTCTATTTATCATATGGCTCATAACGCTTTTTTCATTTAACTTACCGTATACCAATTGAAGATTTTTGTGAGGTGCATGTCGCGTGTTTCCTGGAATTTTATTTTTGTGTTTATTATGAACGTATATTTATTATCAAAAACTATTTGCTGCTAGTTGCTAGTTATTAGATATTATTTGATAGATGCTGGTTTCTAGTTTCTAGTAGCCACAAGTACAGTATGGGGTTTTTTTTACTAATTTCTGTTTTCGAATAGCTTGTTTAAACATCTAGTTCAAAACTGTTATTTTCTAATCTCTAGTTGCTTAAATTATGAAAAAAGGTGCTTAATTCTAATTAAGTGTATTTTAAAAGATGTAACTTTTTAAATGAATTTCTTCTTAGTTTTATGTTTTTAAATCTGTTTCATATTAAAATAATTACCGGATATCAAAAAATAAACATTATTAGTTTTCATAACGCTTCAAAAATCAAAATCAACAGATTTATCATATAAATTAGTCTTATTAAAAATAGTTTTTCTTATAAAACATTTAATTTTTGTTCTTTATAATATCAGCTCATTGTAAGCTTATTTATTTTTTTAAATAATTTAGATAGATCTGAACGGGTATAGAACACATTGAATAACATGGAAAAGCCTACTAATTAATCTTTTTTTTTAGTTAGTTTATTTTAAAATACAATTTTAAATTTTATAATAATTAAATTTTTAGTATCAATAAAATAAAATTTCAACTTTTATACATAGTTTTCAATTAAATTTTATTATTAAAAATTGGTTAAAACATATTTTTAAAAGTACTTTGATATTTTAATAATTTTTTGAGTATTTTTTATTAGAAATATACTTTAAATTCAATCCAGGATTTAATAATTTAAAAAAATAGATAAATTATATATACTTAAAAATTTATTTGATAATATAATTTTTTAAAAAAATAAATCAATTGTTTAATACTCGAAGAAAGCATTTTTCTTAATCTTCTTGGGTCTCCAAACAGTTTTTCTGTCAGAAAGCAAACTGATGTTAACTAGTTTTCTATTTTTTTTTTGTGTTAAAAAATTGAATGCATGAACACACTTTTTTTTCTTTAAAAACTATTTGCAAGTACAATAAACATCTTTCTAAATAGTAACATATTTTTTCAAATAAATAAATAAATATTTTTCGAAAAATTCTGCCATTGAGTCGAAGTTGATGAATTCAAGATGTTTTAAGGCGCTTGAAAAATAATCAACTTCTATCGAACCAAGTATTAATTACGTTGCACAATATCATTTCACGTATATTTCATTTGAGATGCTGTAGAAATAAATACTGATATTTTCGTAAACGAATTTATCGTCGTATTCAATAATTCCAAAATTCAGCTCATAATTATTTCGTCATAATCAATTATTTCTTTAGAAAAATCTAAAAATTTAA
>LSSL01001075.1:0-26723 GCA_001953115.1 Smittium mucronatum
TAGTTTAACTTCTTTCTAAAAAATATTAAAATGCTATACCTTTTAACCCTGAAAATGTCTTTACTCTTTAGCTATTTTTTATTCCATGCCAAAATTTAAGATCATTTTGACTAAACACTATGGTCCAATAAGGATAGAATTTTATCAATCAAAAATCATATTGGATAAATGTAAAAATTAATTACAGTCAAATATCAAAAAAAGCTGAAGGCTTCTCGGACTTTCCATTGGGCTTGTAATTTTATACGCTTAATTTTAGTCAAATTTTATTTGATGTAATATGAATCTAATTAAAGATTATTTTCCAATAATAACAAGTAAAAACAGTAGGGCTCTCAAAGTCACATAGCCTCAAAAACATATAAAAAGTATATATTATTTGTTCGGTTTAAAAATATTTTAAAAGTTTTGAGATTTTTTAGGCGTTTTTTTCTATTCTGAAATTCAGGTTTACGTTTTTTTTCATCTCACTAAATGGTGAAAAATTACAACTTTAAAATCAATTTTTTAAATGAGTAAATCTATTAATCGCATTAGGGCTTTGATTTTGGATATATTAAATATTTATTTGATCATTTTATCTAAAAATTGGTTTAGCTCTTTCCAGGGCCAAATTTTTACTTGAGAAATATTTATATGCGCAAATGGTATTATATAATATACATGGTTTATATAGACCAATTTTATAGGTCAATTTAACCAAAAATTTAATAAATGAAGAAAAAATAGTTAAATTTAAATACAACTTTACCAGTTTAGGAAACCATATATAACAATCCCACGTTTGTTTAGGAGCCTAATCTTATTAATCTTGTTAGAATTTGGCTCTTAATAACAGCTCAGTAGCTTCAATTAACTAGTTCTTATTGAAAAAGCGCGTAATTCTTGACTGAATTTAACCTTAGTCACACCTACTCAAAGCAATGCCGGGGGGTGGGGGGGTATTTTTGTTGGTAGATTGCACCCTTATTACATAGTTAAGCAGCCGGTAGACCGATAGAGGAGCTTATTTTATTTGGGATAATAGTCTTTTCTATAAGTATTTTTCTTTTTATCGTATTTTTTAGTATCATTTTTAATGATTTTATCTTACAATAAAATTCCGTGATACGAAACCCCCCCCCCCCAGTTTAGGAAACAATTATTTATATTAAAGCAAAAAATTACAATTAAAAAATTATATGCTTTAATTAGTTGATGTTTATGAAATAAAAAGTGTGTTTTTTTAGAAGTTAGGCGAAACGTTTATATTAAAATAAAATACAAATTATCAATAACTCCACATACAGTTTTTGTTCAAATTTATAATAAAAAGAATATTTTTGGGTAAAAAATACTAAAAAAAAAAAAATTACCGTTAAATATGGCCCAGTTTTATAAAGTGAATAAGAGTTTTTTTTTTGGTAACCCTGTTTTTCAAAGTAACAGATGATTCTGGAATATAAATTCTTTAAAGTTTGGTTATAAAAGATATATTCAGCGTCGATTTAAAAAAAAATTCCAATCCCAATCCGTGATAGAATCAATCAACCCAAAAATACGAGAGATTTCAAAAATAATTACATTGAAATAAGTAAGCCATCTTTATCTATCACCTCACCTCTTTCTCATATTTTTTCTTATCTCTCTTCTCTTATCTTCCCTCTCTTTTTTCTTCTATCCTATCTTTTACATCTCTTTTTTTCTTCTATCTCCTCTTCCTCTTATCCATCTTCTCTTTCTTCTCTCATAAGCACTATCTCTTCTCTCAGTCAATCATCAGCTTAATTTCTTATCTCAGTATCTCATCAGTAATTTTCTTCCTAGTATTCGTTAATGTTTACAATATACGTGCAAGTTATACATTTTTATTTTGATTTACAAAAACTTTTAACTGTAATTACTTAATATAATTTTGTTCTTTTGTATTTTACTAATAAATTTTTTTTGAATTTAAATTTTTATTTAATATCAACAATGGAATTTTATATTAATGTTTCGTTGTTAGTTTTTTTAATCATTTAATGTTGTTTTATTTAATTATATTTAATTCGTTTTAGTAAATTAAAATATTTTGATGCTTTTTATAATTTATAATAAGGTTTTATTTTAATTCAAAAACAATAATTTATAGCAACTATTTTCAGTTATAAATTGCAATAAAAAATAAAAATTATGTACGCGATATATATAAAAATACATCCTTTTTCTGCTTTGGCATAAGTATGCTCTACATTTAGTAAATTTCATCATAGATTTTTTTTGTCTTTTGCAGCAAAGTGCACAATTCTTTCTTATATTATATATCGATAGATGTATGGTTTTTGAGTATCTTATAATATTAGGTACAAGCACTTGGTTATATCTGGTGCATGCGAGCTCAAAATTATCCCTCTGTTTGATATATAACATTTTTTCAGCCCATAACTCGTCTAACAAATCGCATCAAAAACGCATCATTTCCATCTTATTTTTTATGTATATGTATTCAAGATTTTCTTCCCATATTTTTGCATATATAATGAATTAATTTACTAGCGTGATGTTTATAAAATTAAAAAATATTCATTTCCACCATTTGTGACTTTTTCTGTAAATTTCATAACATGTTTTTTTATATCAAATTTATCCACTATGTTCAAATACTTGTTATACTCCAAAGTTGTTAACGATATTGGAACCTCTGCATTAATACCATTCATTTGTGTACGAGTTTTAAAGGATTAAATTTTTAGATCAATTTAATTTGAAATTACATGCACTGGCTTTAAATTTATCCATTTATAAATCGATAAACAGTCTTCGTTCCAAACCAGTCTCTCTCGTGTTTTTTCATTTTTTTGTAAAAAATCTCGGTATATTATTTGTTCTTGTACTGATCGTTCCGCATGCGAAAAAATCTAAGTCTTTTTAAATAATTAATTAATGGAACCAACGTAAAAAATAGGTCAAAAAATATTTTATGATTTTCATTTTTTAAATCTGCTGCAAGATGTGCTACCACTTTATAGCCTAAATTATCAGACCGGCTGTTGTCGAACTTTCCCTGATATATTTCGAAATTACAAAAATATCCTGATTGTTCAGAAAGAGCTTATACTTTATAACCTCTCTTTTTTGGTTTTAAAGGTGTTTACTGCTTCATACAATTTCTTCCCTTATTTTATCGTAGACTCATCTACAGCGATTATCTGTGATGGTTTATAATTGTTTTTGTAATTGTTTTTAATATAGTCTATAAAAAATTTAATTTTTAAAAATTTATCATTTGAATCAAGATTTTGAGAAATAATTACATAATCCCTTGATATATGTATTTTGGGTAAAATGAACCCAAATATCTTGGAGCCCATTAAAATATAAATATAATAATCGTGAAATTTTGGTTCAGTACTCCAATAATCTCTAAAAGAGGGGAGTTTTTTCATGCCCATTAAAATATTAATGCCAAAAAAAGTTTTTGGTTCTTCAAAAGTCATAAGCTTAAATTTTTCATCAGATACATATTTTATCTCAGCATAATCATTCGATAATCCAATTATTTTGAAAATTAAATCATCGGTAAAGAATAAATTAAATGTTTTATATGGTGTAATATTATTTAAATTTGATAAAAAACCAGGCAAATATTCTTTTCCTATAAAATCAAATTATTTCCTATCGGCATTGAAATTTTCGCTCCACGATATACTTAAATCTTCGGGAATTAAATTATTAAATTATGAGGTTTCAAATACATTGAGGGTATTTGAAAAAAATAATTAAGAAATGTTATCAGTTTTATCAATATCTAGAAATTCTATATTATTAGTAATTTCAATATTTCTCCAAACTCTTTGAAATTCACATGAGATGGGAGGTGTTGTTGGTAAAAAATTAAAAAATTCAAACGAAAAACCCAAAGTTTCATCTAAAGAATCACAAATGTTTGAAAATTGCTCCATTTTTTAATGCAGAATATTTTAATATAAAAAAAATATTATTTGAAAAAACTAAAAAAAATTAAACCAGAAAAAAGGTGTCTAATAATTAAAAAGAATTATAATTCCGTATTTTTTCGATTATAATATATAATTTTTTTTGGATGCTCTGAATAAATATTATGGCTTGCTAAATTTGTAAAAAAAACATAAAAACATAACTTTTCATAGATTAAGGATAATAAATTCATCCAAAATATTAATTTTAAATTTTTTATGTTTTATTAGTCAAAATTAATTATAAAAAAAAAAAAAGTTATAAAAAGAAAATTTCTGGAAAGATGGTGCATTTTTTTTACATTTGCACTACAAAATTTGAATATTTTAGTGTTTTATTAGTCGAAATCGATCGAATTGAAACAAATAAATGAAGTTAAAAAAAGTTAAAAAAAGACACTTTCTGGACAGATAGTGAATTTTTTGACAACTAAACACAGATTATTTTATTAATTAAATAAATTATCCATTTTATTATTTAAAATTTGCCTATGCTATTGTCAAAAATAATCAATAAATCAATTTGCTTTTGTTTTTAATTCCAATTTCACGTTCTGTTTTTAACTGATCATCACTTTTTTTAATTTAATAAATTATACTAAATAAATTATTATAAATAAATTATTATTAATTATATTCTATTCACTTTTTATTTTTTAAGCTTGCCATTTTTTGGCTCTACGGACGTTTACGGACCTCATCTTCGAAGCAATATTTGTACACCCGATCCTGAAATGGTTAAATTAAAAATATGTAATAATGAAATAATATATATATATAACTTATATTAAACAGTAAATATGTTTGAAAAAAATCTGGTTATGTATTCCTGCTGAATTTAACACGCATAAAAAAAACAAAAAATATTTTTTATGTTAATGTGAATATTTAAACTTACCATTTATCTCGACTACCTTAACATAATTATTAATACTAAACCACTTTAAAAAAATAACGAGAATAATAATGTGTGTATTATTATAAATAAGCATATTTAAATTAAAAAATTGTTTGTTTATTTTTTTGATTTATTTTTTAGTAATATATATACATAATTATCAAAATATAAACCAAATAAAAAAATCATATTTAAAAATAATTTAAAAAAATATTAATATTTTTTTTGTTATATTAAAGTATATTTTTGATTTGAGTTAATACTGGTAAAAAATAGCATCAACTAATTAATAAAAAACCTGATTATTGAGATTCCAAAAAAATAAATAATGAATAAAATTATTCTTTCCCTGGTTAAAATTGAATGCCTTTTTATTAAATAATAGCAATAATTATAGGCTATGCTAAAAAAATCATAACTATGCTTAAAAACATATACCTAAAATGCATTAAGGCCGCTGATATCATCAAATTTGGATATTTCAGATATATTAAAATGGCTTCATGTCAGATATTTGGAATTTTATAATTAATATGCTAAATAAATACGAATTTAGAAATCATATATTAAGTTTATTAGATTTTTATGTCGAATTATGTATATAATTTTAATTTTTAGGCATGAAAAGTAGAATAAATAATGGATTTTTTGTTACAAAAAAATCCTTACTAAATATAAAATAGTATATTTTTTTCAAAATAAATCCAGACTTATTATAATATGTATAGAATATCTTTATTGAATTCAGATTTTTTTTACTAAAAAACCCATTGAAAAAATAACTATTTAAGTTTTTTTAACGAATTGTTATTTTTTCTAGCCAATATAGTTTTTTTTATCCTTATCCATCAATAATTAGGATACTCTCTCCATTAACAATTGAATTCAATAATTTTTTTTTTCAAATACATTTATTGCCAAATTAATTAATTAATTATTTTTTTAATTTCTAAATTTCCTAATTAGAAAGTTAGTAAAAATTTAATAGTAAAGCTTCTGAATTCAAAAATAATCCCCTATGTATATGCATTAGTGTTTTGTAAACGGACGTGATAGCCATTTTTATTTAACAATTGAGAGTTTATTTTGATATCTATTCGCTATTGAGCGAAAATATTTTTATTGGTCAATTTTTTGCTTTTGACTACACAATTTACCAATAATCTAAAAAAAATTCTTGAAATTTTTATTTATGATTGAATTAAATATAATATTACCAAAATTTTAATTTTATTAAGACTGCGCTAAGTGGATATTACCACTTTCCTAATATTTACGCTAGAAAATTCATTATAGCTTTAACCAAAAAATAACCTATTTAACCTATAATACTTCAAAAAATCTGTTTACGCCCTAATGGAAATTTTCTAATATCTTTTTTTTATTGGATTAAAAATTAAAAATTATTTATTGATATCGAGTAAAAAAAATATGGCAATAAATTACAAAACTTATTAAATTTTTATTTTTTATTTTTAGCACTATATTTTTTATTATTTACATGAAATTTATTTTAAAGTAAATAAAAAAGTTATAAAAACCAATTTAAAATATTTTTGAGCACTCAATTTTGAAAAAAAAAAATTATAAAAAATATTACTGTTTTTTTTTTGGTAGCTTCTCAAAAATAGTATTAGAATAACAGGTGTTTTGGTTATGTTGAGCTAATCAAGTCTTATAAATTAATACATAATACATGGGATATATGTTTTAATTTTTTGATTTAATATTACGGCGATCAATTATTATGAATTAATTTCTAAGACTAAATTAACCAATAAAATTTCAAAAACATATTTCTTTAAATAAAACTTCAAAAATTACTAAAATAAAAAATATAGGTACTTTTATATAAATAGAACTCAGTTTAAATTAAAATATTAAGTATTGATATTAAATAACATTCCTGTGATTGATAAGTTACTTATTTTTTGCTCACAATCTTCATAATTTATTGGAAGAGGAATGACTAATCATGTTACTGAAACTAAAATTTTTAACACAGAATATTTTTATTTAAGGTTTCATAAATTTGATAAGACCTTTTATACTTACCATTTACATTAAAAATTAAGATTAATGATATATGATAATATTATTTTACAATTTAATTTGATTTAATGTGATAAAAAATAACTAATATTTTGATTTTTACTTTAAATATTTTAAATAAGGTAAAGTTTTATTATTTTATATCACTAATTATCAGATAATTTTCATTAGTGCCTTTTATTTGAATATAAGTTTTACAAGTTCAAAGTTTCTGGAAAAAAGAAGCATAATTATTCAATAAAGAACGAAATCTTATCAAATATATATTTGAAATTTATAGATTGGAAAAATTCGAAAGATATATAAAAATTACATTTATTAGGAAATTTAAATAAAATCTAACAGTAAATAAATTATTTAATTTTGGGAGCAATTTAAACTTAAGGGAGATTCTTTGATATACCAGAAATTTTATTTAAGAAAGTATCTTATCCCCTTTTTAGTATTTTTTTGATTTTTTACAGTGTTAATTTTTTATTCTTTTAAAATAATAGGCTCAGAAAAGTATATTTGTAAAGAATCCATTTTTGGAAAAACCCACATATTTTTTACAGCTATAAACAGATATAAGGCAATCTTGCGAATAAATAAAATTAATCTATAAAAAAATTGTGTAAAAATGGTGTCTGGTGTTCCATAGAATATCACATATTCCGGCTTTAATACCTTAAAAGAAATATAAATTTATTATAAATTAGACCATTAATTGATAAAAGGAAAAAAATTCTATTTTATTGGGTTTAAAATAAAACTTTCGGAAATTCATTTTCCGATTATTAGCTAAATGTGTAATAAAAACCAAAAATTAACCAATAAACATGGAATCCATTTCTATATAATGGATATCAAATTGACTAAAAAATTCTCAAATCCACATAATTCTCATCGAAAATGACATATAAATCATTCCCTTTTTTTTTAAAAAAATTGGTTTTGAAAAATTCACATAAATTAAGTAAATTTTTTAAATAAAGTTCGATTAAATTATTTTTTTAACTAAAAAAAATCAAGGCGATTTTGGAAAAATTCAGTCTATAATTAATATCGGGAAAAATAAAAAGTAAGATCGATGGGTTATTAAATATACCTTTTTTTTTATGTTGGTCATAAATACACTATTAAACCGATTATTGCATGATTTAGACAGATATAATAGCAGAGAGGCTTATGGAGTTTGTTTTTTTTTGGTAATTTTGAATTTTTTTTCTAATGTTTTTGTAATTTTTAATAATTTTAAAACAAAATTTCTATTGTAAAATAGTTGGATACCAATAATTTTTTTGACAAAATTTATTTAATTCATTTCTCAGAAAATAATTTCATTTTATATTATAACATAATTTAAAATAATTTTTACTATTTTTAAAAAGTTGCAAGTAATTTTCTGTCTATATGTATTTTTTAAATACCAGTTTTTATAAAATTATATTTGAAATTGTTTAACTAATATATTAAATGGTTTTAAAAAGTTATTCGGCATTAATTAAACATTCCTTATTCTTTATTCTTTATTAATATATTTTTTTGTTATATGGTTATCGTTTAAAAAATTTTAATCCAAAATTTGAATATATAATTAAATAGAATACCTAAAAATAAATAAATAACCAAATTAAGATATTTTTTTAGAAAATAAATTTTATTTTAAGCTGAAAGTATATTTATTATATAAGTTGGTTTCTCATGCATAGGAAAACTCTAATACTTTCTATAATTAATCTGTAGAAGGACAAAACAATCAATTTTTTTTAAAATACACAGATAATTCGAAGAGAAGTAAAGTTTCGGATTTAGAAATCTCATCAATGTATGTTACAGACAAAAAAAATTCATATTAGGATATTAGGATCCAGATAAAAAATTAGATGACTTAATTAAAAATTATTCAAAAACAAAAAGACAAAATATAAATGAGCAAATATACAAAATAAAGCAGTATGATTATTTTCAAGATAGTTTTAAAATGAAAATAAAAACTATTTATAATGTATTTGTCCAAAAAACCTAATGTGTGTAAATATAAAGCATTTAAAATTTTAATAAATAAAACTAATATCAAAATAGGTTGTCTCATTTTTTTTTATAAGTGGATATATTTTATGCAAATTATTGTATTAATTTTTCTCAAAAAATTTTTTTGGGAAAGAATATTTTTAAGTTCAAGAAGTTTTTGCAGAAAAAAATCAATGTGATTAGTATATCATTATAATATAAAAATACTTTTAAACATCACTTTGATTTAATAGGTAAAATCTATATTTAAAGCGAATAATTCAGCCGTTAAAAGTTTGAACAAAATAAAATCGCAAAAAGAAAAAGTTTAAATAATGATTTTTTATTAATAAAAAAAATATTAAAATAACAAAATCTACATTTTTTAAGAGGGAAAATTAATTTTATAATACGAATAAGTGTTTTACTAAAGCCTCTACATATTTTTTATAAATTCGAATATAAGTAAATGATTCTAAGAAAATATATGTTTTTAAATGTCACATGGTTTTAGATTTTTTTGCGCCATAAACCAAATCATTAAAAATAATTGTATGTATATTTCAGAAATCAGATTAATATTCATTTTTATAGTTAATTTTTAGTTATTTTAATAAAAAATAATTTCAATATCAATATCAAAAATTATTACCGAAAACTCCCAAAATTTTCGATTAATCATTATCCAAAGCTCATATATATAGTAAATTATAACATAAATATAAATTATCAAGTTTATCAACCAAAAGATCTTAAGAATAATTATCGTAAAAATAAAATTAATAAATACTCAAACACGTTTTAACGCCTTTTTTTTGACACCATTTTTATTCGAATTTCATATGAATATATAAATATATAAAATAAAAATCCAATATTGGTATACAAAAAAGTTTTTCTTCTAATAACGATCAATTCAATATATTTATGGAGAGGAAAGATAATATTTTCAATCTCAAATAGAAAACTTGTATATATTTTTATAACTCTTTTGATATTTTTCTGAAAAATATAAACTTAGAAGGCTTTAGTAACCTGAAAATAATCAAGTGGTTAATTCATAGCATTGATTATCGAGGTTTTTCTCTTTTTTTTTTAGAAAATTTGCAACCCAGTCACTCTCTATGCCGCATTAGCAACTTAATAGGCCACAAGAATAAGGTTAAAATGCATTGTGAGTATCCTTTGTTTCTTTTGAAAAAATTTCAAGAGCTGGGTCGAAATCGGGGATCTAACTATTTTCAACACAAAACTACGACCCCACGCAACACTTTACATCAAACAAAAAATATTTTAATTACCTTTCATCCTAAAATAAACTCAAGGCATCCTCAACAATGGTTATCGAAGATATATATGGGAGATTCTTTTTAAGACCAGACTTTTTTTATACTATGTAAACCATTGACCAAAAAAAAAAATTAACCCCATACAAGTTAATATAAATAAAAAATAAAAACTTTTTCTAGTAGCTTTTCAACATTTTGCCAATAGATAGTTTCTTTTTGTGATATTAATATCAGGTTAATAAAAAAAAAGTACTTGTTCTTATCACTATATTTCAAAATTAGGAAAGTAGTAAAAAATTAATAGGAAAGTGACTGGCATCGTAGAGAATCTCCATATATATCAATCGGCCACTCCTTTCATTGCGATAATTAACCAATCAAGCAAAATTAAGGTTGGTTGATTTTTCAAAGAAAGTTTACTTATCAGAGTGGAAATATTTCTTTTAAAATATATCATCAATAAATCCCATTTTTTACATTGACTGAGCTGTTCGGAAAGTTCCTATCCAAGTTATTCAGATGCCCTGGAATCCATTATATAGGATCGGATGACAAATTTAGAGGTTGATAAACTTCATTTTATTATTTTAGTACACAATTCACCACAATTTGTCGATAAGATATTTTTAATTAGAGTATAGAAATGGAGGTTATACCTCTTGAATGTTAAATTCACTTTTATTTATTTATATTGCGACTAGATTAGCTGAATAGGTCATTCCAGTATATATCTAAAACTTTCTAATTTAATTCGAAGTTTTTAAAATTTTTAATAGTGATATGCAAACTCTAGAAAAGCAGATTTTTTAAAAAATAACGGATTTTATATTTTTTAACCCTAAGTTCGTTTTATAGCTTTATGATAGCCTTTTATGACTACAATCAAAATTTATTTGTTGTTAGTAAGTTTGGGAATATCAAAAACTATTTTTACTCATCCAAAAAGTCTTTAAATCGTATCAGATAATGAAAATATAACAATTACACAAATTATTTTTAGGTTAACAATAGCTTATGGTAGACTCAATTCTTTAAAATCGGCACATATGGCTATCTTAATCTTCGTTTTACTATTTTTAATGGTTATAGGTATATTTATTTTATTTTTGAACCGTTATGTGTTAGGATTATCTTTCGATGTATTGGATTCGGTTCAGTCATTTAGGAATCGGAGAAATTTAGAAAGCCACACTCGGATGCATTAACAATCAGTTTAAAATTTTTGAAAAATCATCAATTATTTTAAAAGCAGATCGAATTCCAGTTTCAAATAAGTCAATAACACGCCTTCTTCTGAGAAGAGCAGCCTGGGCATTCCAGAGATGAACACAGAAACGGATAAAACGTCAAAATAATTGATCATGCCATCGATATAAAAATCTTATGATTTAGAAAGGGTTTTGTATCTTTGAAAAAGTTCAATTGAGTAGTAAGTGGATTTACAGCGTTATTTCAGATCCCAACAGCCATTTTTGGGGATTTAATCATTTCCCAAATCGCACCTAGCTTCTATTTACCAATTTATATTGACTTTTGTTTATATATCATTGCAATTTACGCTTAATTAAAATACCCTTTTATCCGGTTGGTGTAAGCTATTTTATTTTTTATTTTTCATTGGCAAGAAATTTAATTTAAGGCGGCTGCTTGAGTAGCGCACCTTTTGAAGTTTCAGAATACCGCATTCCTCTTAACGAGGTTTCCATATTTATTGCCAATATGACCAGATTTTATATGCATGTTTTTGAATAATAACCTTTAAATCGAGGTGATGGTTTTTAGAAATAACTATGTATCCAAAATAAAATGTACTATAATCTGGATATAAATCCGAATAAAGAGAGACAAATGCTTTTTTTCGTGTTAAAAATTGATATTTTCCAAAATCTCAACCATTCTCTAGATATTTCACTTATACGATTAAAACGCTTGTTTATTTTTGACTTTAAACTTCCAAATAGTTTTTAGTTATTTACTTGATAGTTTTTTTTGATTTGATATAAGTATATTTAGAAAAGTTTTCTGTATATTTTAATTTTTATGAATAGTATAGCATCCAGTGTGATTAATTATTCGATTTAATGGAAAAAGATTTATAAACCAAAGTCGCTTTTGATACGCCAAAGTTTAATTTATACCTTAAATTTTGATTTGATGATGCTTATATAAGAATATCTTTATATCAAGTAAATTGTTATGTATCTTTTCAAATGGTATCCAAAGACTGAAAAAAACAGCCAAGATTTTTTTTTTTACAAGCTAATAAAAAGTTATAAAAACTAATTTAAAAAAAATTAAAAGTAGTGAAAAACTTTGAAAATTTTTCTCTCAACTCCCCTCTGCTGCTCTAGCAGTTCCATACCTATAGGACATTGGTTCAAGGAAACAGCCAAGATTATATATATATTTTTTAATCAAACCAAGTTTTTAGTAAATTTTTACCTGAAGAGAACCACTTGAATAAAATGAAAACGGAAATATTTTCCAGAACCCACTAAATTTGAAATATAACCGTGTTTCTCTTATTAAGAGTATTTAAGATAGGATATATAATTGTTTTGTCGGCATAATAACACTTTTTTTTATAAAAATAGGATTAACTACTACAAATGAATATGATTCACGGGTTTAACTGTGAAAGGTTCATATATTTTATATTTTAGATTAAAAATCGCTTTGAATAAACTATATTCACTAATGAACTTGATATTTTATTTGTTTCAATGTTAAGCCAATCTAGGGATTGAAGTCACATCCAATAATTTCATATATAATAATAATGCTTCTTTTTTTAGCGTAGTTATTTATATTAATAAAATACCAATCGCATTACTGATTTACAGGCTGATTGAGATTTATTAAGTGCTATTTGATAAACAAGCGATGAACGTGATATACTTTTTTTACATTAATTTGAACGAGAAATATTATTCAATATATCACAGGGTATGTACTAAATGATTAAAAAATATATTAAAGAACGTGTTTTTTTTTGTTTTCTGACAAAAATCGTAGTTAAGCGGGGCGAATATAAACCCCAATATAAACGGATAACATCATAAAATAAGGCGTATAATTTAAGCGGAATTTTTTCAAGCAAGGGGATTAGAAATATGGAATATCAACCGATAATAGCAAATTTAATATTTGATATTAAGTTTGATAAGCACTAATAATTTCAGAATTTCTTTCTTTTAAAGGTATGAGTTGAAGAAAAAAATTTTCATTTTAAAAATAAATAAATTGGTTGAGGATTTTTCTTACCTTAAAACCATATTGTACAAAAAAACTAAAATAAAAATATGTTTAAACGCAAAAATCTTGGCATGATTTTATTTTTTTATTATCAAGGAATTCACAAGGGGCGGAAGGGGTAAATTAATATGGAGGCCGATATTATGGTTTATTGTGGAGCTTTTTTTTTTTTCGGGAAAATAAAATAAAAATAGATCGACTCTGAAGTAGTCATTAGGAGACCAGTGAATATAATCATTGAGGATAATGATTTAGCTTTTGCGATCTAAAGTTTCTACCAATAATAGCATTTTTCGTTTAGAATAAGAAAATGGTCCATAATTTTCTAAAAAGAATAAATTTTTTCGAAAAGTGGACAAGGGACAAAATTTAAGGGTGTAAAAAAGAGGGGTTTAATGAGGCATATATTTACTCTTTTCCCAATATAGCCACACACACCACCAATTATGGTTTTTTTTTGGAAACACTTAGTGGCAGATCGATTGAAAAAATTTTCAAAAAAATACCAAGCCTTCTGTTTGTGGTTTATTTTTGCTAAAAAAGATTGTTGGTTTTTTTTTACAGAGAGAATTATCACATAAGTGTGGCACAATCATTTCTATTGTAATGATGTTGAGGCATTTCCATAAACTAAATTCGGAGAGTAAAATGTGGTGTTTTTTTTTAAATTGTATACAATTATGTATTTTCCATAGAAAAAATTTTTCATTTTGTGATTTTGAAATAAGAGTAAACAGAGCAGTAGGTATTGCGGATCTTAGAAGATAGTTTAAATATATTTTATTGGTCCTTTTGAGCACTAAATTCTGTTTCCAAGTTGTTTTATATTCGATATTGGCATTTAGTCAAAAAAAAACGCATTAGATGAGACCATTAGATTTTAATGATTGAAAATAAAGCGAGGATGTCGTGTCCCAGGTCCATAAAGAGTAAAGATAAAAATGAGGAAGGGTGGAGAAAGGGTTTGAAGTGTATCTGGAGGAGATGCAAGAAATCCCATTTCTGTAAACAGGCATTGAAAGATTAAATAGATAATACAAGAGATATACGGACCAATTGTTTATTGAGTCAAAAACAAAACAGTCCATGAAAAAGAATCGATACCGATTGAATGCTATTTTTTCAGATGCAAAGATTAGAATAATACAATAAACATTTGCGTTATCTCCAAAGTCGTAACTCTTTGACACTTAGTGGATTAAATTGATCAATTATTTTCCAAAAATGGCAGCACTATTTTTAGATTCGGAAATGATAATAAAAGGGGCTTTGATAGGATGATTTTTTAAGGCTGGGTAAAAAATTAATTAAAATACAGCAAATAAGAATGTGCGAAAAATATTTGTATCAGTCCCTTCAGAGCCAAATGTAAAAGAATGATCTATCAGTTTGGATTTAATATGAACAAAAATCGATGCTTAATCGCTGTTAGACGGCTCATTAGCCATAACTTCCAGAACACTCAAATATGAGCAATCAATTTATAGAAAATCGGATCAAAATGGGAATTCTTCACCTGAAGTGGATACACGGTCAACATTCATTATCTTTATTAAAGAGCCCTATTCGAAAATAGCAGTATTAAAAATCATGCATAAAAGGGATTAGTAAAAGAATATGAAAGTCTTATAAAAGATCAATAATCTATGATGCAATAAATCCCTCTGTTTACCTACTGGATATCATTATTAGGAAAATCAATTAAATGTTTACCATCTGATTATACCACCCTCCTAGCCAAAACTTCTTGAAGCAAAATATATTAACAGGACTGCATGATGCATCTAAACAATTAATATAACTATTTAGAAACTGGCTGACTAGATTGTGCCATCGAATTCCGGTTTATATTTAGGTTACACAGTACTTTCAAGCTAAAGGTGAAAATACATTTTTTCTGAATAAGTACAAATTTTCTATAGAATTACTCAAGGTGTAGCAAATCGGAGTGCATGTGACGTTTTAATAAGCATTAAATAAATAATGGGTATAAATTGAAAATATTTTCACTTGGATGGATGGATGGATGGATGGATGGAGCGCATTAACCGGAGTTTTTCTTTTTACCAAATAAAAAATTAAAACCGCCGAAGTTCCATGCTATTTACAATTAGCGCTTAAATTATCGAAGTAAGCTGGTAAGCAAATCGGCTGAGGGACGGTGATTAATAAATTTCCATAAATATTCCGCAGCCCCCAATTATTACGTTCAATGAATTCAATTTTAGAAATCATTAGTAATGACCTCATTAGGCATTAACCAACAGGTCAGCGCTGAGGAGTATTAGATAGATCAAAAAGTATTGTGTATTTGGAGCCAAGAAGAATTAGTTTGGCCCACTGTTTTCAATTTCTAATGGTCGCGGAATTATTAGTCATCAGCTTTGCTCATAAACTAAAAATATGCGTTGTTTTTCTTTTCCCCTAATTATTTCGGTATTTTATTGGATGATATAATTTAGCACTACTATGAGGTCTATCCATACCCAAAGATGAGTTAAGATAAAGAAGAGGTGGCGGGTGGAGTGAGTGATGATATCGATAGGGCTATTTATTGGCCCAAAATAAGCGGGAGGTGTGGTATTTAGTGAATATATGGATAGCGCACACCGTCAGTAATGAGCCTGATGGTACACAACCCGTACCTAGTTTTTTCCGCGCTGAGAAAAGCAGTAATTTAATTACAAACCAGAATTCGCATTTTTTTTTTCCAGGTTAGAATATACGACAACTGAATCATTGGTAGACAAGTAGAAGAAGATGAAAGTTTTTCTAAGGAACAAACTCACCACTTGGCTGATTACCAGAAACCGTGTACATTACCATTGGATGCTTGAAAATACAAAAAAGCATTGCGGCTGACTGGTGTTTGGTGTATTCGTGTATTATGGCTGGCAAATACCATATGTACTCGAAAGTAAAGCACCGAAGAGCAGAAAGTTTTGGGGGAATAGTCCCAACAAAGTCAAAAACTATCTAATCGGGAAAATCAAGGGGGAATGAAAAGACATGTATCACTAATACGGAAATAAATATAATTAAAAGCGATCGGCAAGATTAAGTGCTGTCCAATAGGAGTATGTGCTGCAAAGATTACCAAAAGAAAGACGTAACCATTACCCTTTTTTTCTATTAATTACAAAACAAGAGAAAAACAACCGAAAAAGAAACAAAAACAAATTTTTTTGAAAACTAATTGGATTACAAAAGATTATTAAAAATACTAGAAATACAAGTCTATAAGTCTAAAGATTAATTGAAATGTGATTGCGACTATTGGCCATAGGTGGCATCGAGATATTGGAAGAAGGGGTGCGCAGTAACTTCATCAATGGAAGGTCTAGCAGATGGATCAAGAGATAGCATACTCAAGATCAAGTCCTTGGCAGAATCTGGAATGAAAGTTTGAGTAGACTCAAGCCAAAAGTCAATGAATTTTACTGGGCTCGAGCAGAAGTAGTTGAAGTTCTTGTCGCGGGACTGGGAGATTTCCCATGGGAAACGGCCACTGACCATAGCAAGGTAAACAACAGCTAAAGACCAGATGTCAACTTTGGTGGGATCATACTGAAGACCCTGTACAAAGACCTCAGGGCCGATGTAGGGATCAGAACCACAGAGACCAGTTACGGTTGACCCATTGAGGACCACAGAGCATCCAAAGTCAGCAAGTTTGACGTTGTTTTCAGAATCTATTAGAACATTATCGAGCTTGATATCGCGGTGAGCGATGCGAGCAGTATTATGAAGAAATTGAATTGTGGAAATAAGCTGGTAGAAAAGACGGTTGAGCAAGAAGGAATTATCACCGGATGAGCTATCACTAAGGTCCATCACAAGGCTGAACAAGTCACGTTCACAGTATTCCATAACTAGGTGAACACTATTCGAACCGAGCTCAACAAAACAAGCAAGGGCGCGTACGACATTAGGATGATCAATGCGGCTATTGATAAGAATTTCGTTGGCAGTTCTATTGTCGATGACATCACCGAGAGAAGTGGCATTACTAGAAATTTTGATAGATTTGAATGTTTTGATGGCATATTTGTTACCGCTGGCATCAATGTGCATGTCGACACTGCCATCAGCACCGCTTCCGAGGGAGCGAACAGGGCGACCAAAACGGCCGACTAAATATCCTTCAGGTCGAATCTGAACTATATTTTTAAGAACTGAAGCAGGAGAAGCGTTGATGCTGGTTTGCTGGTTTACAGTTTTAGAATTAGAGCAAGGCTGAGAGTACTCGATTGATTCTCGGACAGAGCTCTTACCACCCTTTTTGCTATTTCCATGAGCGAATTTGGACTTCTTTGGAAGAAAGTCAGACTTGAAGATAGTCTTCATCGAGTTTAAAGCCTTTTGGAAAAGACGGTCGCTTGATGGGCGACGTTCCTCATATAAAGTAACAGTAGGAGAAACATGGTTAATATTGTTAGAGGAGAATGAGTTTTCGAACATCATTGCTAAATATTTTGAGAATTATTAAGTAGTCAGGTGAAATAAAGTGTTGTTGTATTTATAAAAATAATTTAAATATCAGTATAAACTAGGAAATATCAGAACTAGAGAGCATATAGAATCCTTGAGATACCAGCAAGCAATGCTTTTATATAAAAAAAACATTTTCACGGTTGAGGAATTCCCGATTTATCATGATAGTAATTTTCACGATGTAATTTATTACTCATGAAATAAATTTAGTACATAAATGACCAGGAAATGACAAATTTGGCATAAGTGTTGAATTTGATTTTTTTACTTAGATATTAGTAATGAAAATGCAAGGATTAGCCTTTAGATGCCAAGATGTTAAATTTAATTGATGGAATTTCCCCGAATGTATTTACCAATAAATTTATATTTATCCTTGACCAATAAACATCGGGCGGCTTCCTTGACTCCAAAACACATTCTGTAAGAAAAAATATGTCTCTACTCTGCCATGATTTCTTATTACCAAATTACTCATCCATATCTTTCGCCATAATTGATTATTGGCATCAATCATTGTGCCAAAAAATAAATTACAAATGAAATATGAAGATATCATCCGTTTTCATTTGTCCTATTGGTCAGCTTAAAACTTTTCTAAAAGCATTTTTATTCCCAATGAATTAATGAGCATATATCGCGGGTTTTCTCCAGCAATTTTTTTTTTTGCTAAATTCCTACCGAGCTTTTTAATAGAAAAGAACCAACGTTAGCCTTACAAATTTTTTAATGCTCATATTCCCAACCTATTAAATCATGCAATTGTGCTTGAAATTCATCAGGCAATTATTCGTGCCAAAATGTGAAAGTACACAAAAGAAAAGAGCTCTTCCTTCTTACGGGAGAAACTTCTTTAAAAGGAAATATGTACATAAAAAAATACAGAGATCCATAAAAAAATGAGCACTATACGACATTACAGTTTGTTTGATTGGTCTAATTCAGTATTTGCAGCGTTGTATATTTTTTTTTATGCCGAAAAAGATTCATGAGGAACATTTTCTGCTGGATCTTTATTCATTTTGACAAAAAGAACAAAAAATTGATGAGAAAAGAACCAATATGATTCACCCAACTGCGTCAAAAGCGTTCCTGTTAACTTTCAATATATTTTCAATCCCGTTAGAGATTTTGTCTAGCTACGGATCAACTAAAAAGCGGTCTAGTATGAGGGGTTTCATTCCAACATGTTCCTTTATCTTCAATAAAGATCGCCGCCAATTAGCGCTTTTCTAAGAAGTGTGGACCTACTGAATTTTCCACTCGCAAATTGGTCGCTAAATGAATTCACTGATTTAGACATTGTGAAAGTTTCTATAAACTAACTCTGCAATCAATTTACTATAAAAATAAATAAATAAACAAATCTTCAATTGTCACATTATTTAAGAATTCCTCATTTAAAAAACTCTACCCAATTTATTTTAAAGGTAACCAACCACAACTGTTAAAAGCAACGTTTCATATTCAAATCTGGATGTTGCAAGTATTAGGCAAATTTTAATTTCGGATCAGATCTAAGGGTTCTTTAGCACTCAAATAGCAGAGTTTCATAAAATATATCCCTATGGGTAGATTTAACAGATGAATAACGAAAAGAATCGTTTTTTTGTTTAGATTTTCTTTTTCGGTTTTTGATTCACAGTAACAAAAAAAATAAAATAAAAATCACTTTTTCAAACACCACTTTCTCTGAATAAGAAAGGTTATCATCAATTGATTAGGTTGGTTTAAATGAAGTTTGAAAAATGTTCCGTGATACAAAAAAAAAAGTTTGAAAAATGAAAATCTTGAATATATGATATAATCATCTGTGTTTTTCCCAAAGATATATCAGCTCACTATGTACTAAATAAATCTTAGAATATCGCCATAGCTTTCATTAAATTTAACTAAAATTTTAGGCGCCATGATTTCTTTGATTAATGGTAAAATTTACATGAGTATTTGCTGATTTTATTAGAATAAAAACGCATGTATCAACATTTGTTTAAAAAGAGTTTTTCAAATGTGAAATGCGATGGTTTTAACCAAATCCATACCTTGAATAAATAAAAAATACCTCATGATTAATAGAACGAGCTCAAAGAATTGCATTCGCCGTGCGCCGGTCTATTAGCTTAGTAAAAAGGGGGGGGAGGGTTCATTTTGATCTCGATAATGGCGTTAAATGTTTTTCACAAGTTCACGTGTGTTTCCCGTAGCTGATTTAAAAGCGTTTTTAATAGTTTTACTTCCAACCAATGAATTTCTTCATTATTGTAATGACTAAGTATAACTCAAACTAAATGTGCTTCATTTACCCCCCTCAATTATCATTTTTACTGCTTTTTACAAGATCTTTCTCCATTCTCTTGATGACTGAGTATGGGTGATAGTTACTTGGCTGGGATGATGGAGTTTGAAACAAAGTAGCGCTCAATGTACAAGCACGCATGTCCAGTAGAATCTGTGCGTGTGCCATTTACAGCTTTTTATTTCAGAATGTGATTTCTTCGAGCAGTTTTATTCGATTCCAGCTTTCTGGGAGATTTCTTTCTACTTCTTGGCCCCAAATTGTGCTGTTAATTTATTTATTTTTAGAAGTACAGAAAAAAACTATTGGAAGAAGTCCTAATGACTTGAAAAAAAGGGGGGGGGGGTTAATCTTTCACTTTTTTACAGAAAAAGGGGAGGGTTGTTATTATTCATAATAAATACTAGTAGACGGTGTCCTGTTAGCCATAAGCTCAGTTTCTTATTTAAAAATAGAATTACCTTTGAACTTTATAGTCCAACGATTTTTTTAGCATTTAGCCATCAATTCCATTATTATCTAATTATCCTCTTCTTGGCTGAAATCAAAGAAATCGCCTGAGATCAAAACACAAATAAAAATCGAATCACTTTTTTAATTTTTTGATCAATAACTAAAACTGCCATCAGTTATACTAGTAAATAAGCCAAATTGTATTTATGTTCTCTGTCTTGCATTTTATTGGAAATATGGCTAAATTAAAAAACAGTCTTTAATTGTAGCAAATCTGAAATTTAAAATACTTTAGAACTAACCCTTTCTAAATCTATATGTAACCCCTTTGTTATATATTTGTCGCTTTTTTTGGAATCTGATAGAAAATTAACCAATGTTGTGATTATAAAAGAAATGTATCATCGATATTATATTTCTAGGAATTCAAAAATCAGCCAATTTTTGCGCCGCCATCACCATAAATATTAAAGTGATAAGCGTCCTGGGTTTCATTAACTAAACACCTTTTCAACGTTCTAAAACAAAGGTGAATAATAAACAGCTAATCGGAGCTCAAAGAAAATTTCAGCTCTGAGAGGATTAATAATAAATTAGTCTGATTAAATATCCGAGAGCTCAAACTCGTATACACCTGACTCCAACTCTTGGTCTCTTTTTAATAGCACCAATAAATTCATTCTAGTGTATATCGTTTTTAGCACATTACATACTATATAATCCAATGATATCATTTTTCATTTCTGACAACCAATAGTATGTGTTACCATTATTTTCTCAATTTTTTAACATGGGTAAAGGGATATATACGTCTATATTAGGATTATTTTCAAGATCTGATTTTTTTTATCGTTTATACCATTGTTTAAATGAATAGGTTTTATTGCCGCCAAACCAACAAAATAGAAAACTCTATTCTGTTTTATCAATTTTTGGTTATCTTGACGGTGAAGATCATTTTTGTTTGAATTCAGTTTTGATCTACCCAATGGGTTTAAAAATTAACCTTTTTTAAGATTTCTAAACTAGGATGATAGTAAAAATTAAAAATATAAATATCTAATATTAAAAAGAATCTTCTGAATATCATCTCAAACACTTGAGAGTTCTCAGTTTTAGCAAAAACAAGAGGAATCTGATAGGGCCAATTTTTTCAACTGAATAGTAATGTGTCAAGTTATTAACACAGATACAGGTCTTTAACTACTAACACAAATGTGCATATAGATTTCCCCTTTTTCATAGGATTCAATTAGCTAATAGTTATAATTTTTTACTAAGCAGGTTTAACTTCGAATAAAATACGCCAATCTGGACATTTTTATTTCAGGCTTCCATTTCCCATTTAACACATACGTATTTTTTATAAAATAAAGTATAACTTACAAAACTTTTATTTCACCCACTAATCTTTCAGTCCTTGAAAATAACCAACATGCAGTTTCTATATACCAATTAGTCTCTAATCACACCATCAACGCTTTTTTATATTTTATATCACAAACTTCGGAAATAAAATTTCTTACTAATGAAAATACCCTTTATTGAGCCATCATATACACTTGCCCAATAAAAACTATTGCCAAGCTTCGGATTTCTTAAAAAAGAATTCTAAAACCCGATCCACCCTGTAATATATTTCACGCCGCTCTCTCCAAAGAGCCATGATAAACACTCGCTTCTCCAGAAGATTAAATTACGCGCACAGTCGCCGGAATATCTCTCTCCTCCATTCCTCTCCACTCTCTTACAAACTCGCGTATTCATTTCCATTATATTTCTTTTTTTGTGTGTATGTTATAAAAACGTACCCTCACATCCCCTCCTCGGCTATAAAAATTACTAATCGTTTCATTTTCCCGTATAAACATCAGTTTTCTATGAGGTCCAGCGGGAAATGGCCGATTTTTTTTTAGTTCGGGTCATTTTTTGTTGTAATCATTTACCCGGGCTTTTAATTTCAAAAATAAAATAAAATAAAATAACAACAAATACAAAAACAACAAAATAAAACGGTGGTTTGACTAGGGGTATGGTAACTACATCGAGATCTATTTTACAGATAATTTGTCTTATTTTTGTCAACGCATTTTCCTATCCGTTTAAACAGGTTAATTGGTTATGTACTGCTTGACCATATTACTCTCAGCTATAGATCTTTTATGGAAAAGTGTTTATAAAAAATTCTATGGTCCTTTTTTTTTGTTATTTTTAATATTTTGCGTTTATATTCACGATCTATGTTGGAGATTATTTTCGAAAGCAGGCACTTTTATATAAAAAACTTATTACCCTCCTAATTAGGAAATTGAAGATACAAACTTTTGTAAAATATATTAGCGAATAAGCCATTCGATTGTTAATACGATTTCTTTGATTATAAGTGTAGAAAGTGGGCTATTTATTTAGATAATGTTTTATTAAGCTTATTGATCGGTGATTACAATTTTCCTTCATATAAATCATATTTAAGTTAATAATGATAGATAACTGAAAAAAAATTTGTGCTTATCAAGAAACCCCCACATTGTTTGATACATTAAACCATGATTAGCTGTATCCTTTTTGGTCTTTTTTTATATTTTAGACAGTTTAATGGCCATTTTATATGCTCTCAAAAACCAGAGTCCGAAAATTTCATTTTTATGGACAATTTATATTCCGTGGATAAATTTTGGGTGTTTAAAAACAAATAAGAATGATTTAATACTCATTAGAAATAAAAAAACTGTGTGTTTTATGCTTTTTTATATATTAGAACAATAATTAGACCCAAAGTCTAAAGAAATTCTTTATATTCATTTACCACCATCAGGCCTATACATAACTAAGTGCAACATTTAGTGGACTCACATATACCTCTTCAACGGGCTTAACGACAAAATGGCTTCCGCAAATAATATTAGCTTTGATTCATAATTGTATGTTTTTTGGGCTTTTAGAGGAAGAAATGAATACCCATCCTTTTTTTTAGAAATTAGTCTAGTTTTTAGATTAATTGTGCAAAATTTATTTATTGGATTTTTCTTAAATCCTTATAGGGACCAAATTTTTGCATAGAAAAAAAGATTTTGGCTAAGATAGTTCACTTTTTATCCATAGCTAATTTGTATATTATGTAACAAAATCATATTTATTTTAAAGAAAAAATTTTCTGGATGAGATTTTTACTAAGCCAATAACCCATGTTGCTAAGCTAACACGGATATTTTTTTGGGCGGGATGTGTTTTTTTCTTGATTAACTCTTTCACCTCCATGATGCTGAGTAATCCGATTTGCTAAATTTATACAAATCTATATTCCAATTTCAACTATTTATCCGATAGAAGGTTGATTTTTTACTTGAAAATCAACGTAGATAAATATTAGTCATGAAAATGGCGCGAAATGTCTACTGGCGACGAAAGAGTTATAGCTACAAGATTTGATTTAAACCTTTAATATTGGTTATAAATAGACGTTATTTAACCCAATATTAGTAGTCAAAAAAGTGGCTTTTTGTGGACAGGGAATGTTTTTTTTCTGATCAAAATATAAATTTTTATCTATAGCTAATAATATTGGCTAAAAATTGAAGATTTATGGCCCAATACTACTTCACAAAGAGCGCTACTTTTAATGCAAAAAGTGAAGTTTTTGTTTCGCCTCTTTAATTGGTTGCTGATGAAATTTATTCACAAAGCGCTTTACATAATTATTTATAATCTTGAATAGCATTTGTTTATATGGCATATTTTTTAAAAATAACAATAAATTTTTTGAACCAAATTTTGGCTTTATGAACTTTTGACGTCTCGGCTAAACTTTACTTTTTTTTTATGCTTGATCCTAAAATGGCTAAATAGATTCAAGGAGTGTGTTAAGGATTTCAACACCCTTCCCTCTTTAAAAAAAATAACTCAGCGTGGTTTGTAGGTCTAAAAGTTGAATTTTACACCTAATTGACTTTATGGAATTTTTGGGATTGAAAATATAATAAAATGATTGTCTAAATGATTCGATTTTTTTTAAGTTATAATACATCCTGAATAAAATACCTCCTAAAAGCTTTAACTTATATTTCTTTAATATCCTTCCAGAAATTTCGATGATTTCTGTATAAAGTTAGTGTTGTAACGATATTGTGATAGTTAAATGTATGGATTTGAGATGGTTTATATGTTTTAAAAGAATTCCTTTCTAGTTGCAAGAAGCTGGCCCGAACTTAATTTAAATATGGAAATCAAAATATAAATTCGCATGTTTTTTCAAAGAGAGAAAATGTAAAAATTTACTGAATTTCTATTTTTGAGTTTATAAAATAAAATAATTTTTTTTACATTTTAGTATATACAGTCTAAAATTTTTGTTATAAAATATGATTTGGTTGTATTTATTTAATTGGAGTTGATCAACATCATTCTAAAAAAATGGATACAAATTCACACTCAAAGATCGCATAACGAAATTTGAAAAAATAGCTGCGAAACATCTATTTGAAAAGCTCTTTTTTCATGTTTTTGTGTTACTCTTTTTGAATTTTTTTGATTAAAAAAAATTTCAAGTGATATTAAAAAGAGTTTCCTAGTTATAAAATACATAATATAGACCCATGAGTAGCCATAGATACATAATTTTTGGTATTTTTTTATTTTCAAAACATCGAAATAAATCCAAAAAAATAAAGAGTTCATCGATAGGTATATCAAATTTTTTTTGGATTTTTTCTTTTTTTCAACGAATCTGGGCCGTTGATGTTTTGAAGTTGGCAGGAAAAAAATTATAATAAAAATATCATCCAGCTTGTGGAAAATTCCATTTCGCAATCAATGCCGTGATAGCAATCCATTTTTTAATACTGAAATTTAAATTGTATAAATATTATTAGAATGCCTTAATTCAAATTAAAAAGCATAGAAAAAAATTTTATGGATTTAACCGGAAAAACTTTTAATTTAATTTCTTTTACTATGTTTTCTTTCATTTTTTTATTAAAAGCCCTTGTATATTATAAAGTATTCGCTAGAAAATTCTTGTTTTTCTCCATAAAATATAGTAAAATATTTTTAACCCCCTTCATTTTTTTTATTAAAATCAATAATGGGACTTGAAATTTGATTTATATTGTAAATTATAATTCGAGAAATATAAATGGTCTAATAAAATTTTCTTTTTAAAAAAAAATTTAACTAACGATCACCAATTTTCGAAATTTTATTTATTTTTTTGGTTGTTTTTAACTAAAAAGTACTCAAACCAAATTCTGATGAATAAACTCAAACGTTTAACAAGTTAAATTTTTGATATATGCGTTTCCAGGCCTAAAAAATATTTGGACTTGGAGACTAATTTTTTTCCTTGGAATTTCAATATCAAAAAAACTAAGAAATGGATGGATTATTAAAATGGACTGATAAAAAAATAATACTTATGCGAAGATTTCACAAAAAAAAATTAACAAAACATTCTTAATTTATTTAAATGCTAATTTGATTTATAAGTGCCCTATTATAAGTGAAAAGGGCTTGAAAATATTTTTTGAAAAAACAAAACCACAATATATCCAATTATCATAAAACACTGAATTAAAGTTATGATATTTTTTGGAAAAAATCTTTCAAAAAAAATAATATCATATTTTATAAATATAGAAATATGAAAAAACCATAAATGAAATTCTCTAAAAAAATAAAAGAACGAATTTATCTTATATGGAGCTTTTATTTATTAACATTTACCCAAATCATATGAGAATTAAATTGGAATTTGATGATAATACTTTTTTAACATGTTTATTTCATGAAAATTAAAAAAATAGAACCCCAAATACTCTTATAATCAATTCTAGATATATTAAAAAGGTCTCTTTAAAAAATAGTAAATTTATATTGATATTGATATTGATATTGATTTTGATTTTGATTTTGATTTTGATTTTGATTTTGATTTTGATTTTGATTTTGATTTTGATTTTGATTTTGATTTTGATTTTGATTTTGATTTTGATTTTGATTTTGATTTTGATTTTGATTTTGATTTTGATTTTGATTTTGATTTT